>VDFB02083016.1:0-17907 GCA_007258455.2 Sequoia sempervirens
AATTCGATTGAGAGAGGAGAATGAGGGATTCACATCAGCGAAGTTGAGTCTGTTGATGGTGTTGATATAGGCCATTCATGACTACATCCAATCCATTATAACGATCAAATTTGCTGCCATTGTTACTCTGCAAATAAATTTGAATTTCAAATTTATCCAGTTCAATATCGAGGGAGAATTTTTCGTTGTGCAAGCGAACTTCACGGCAATGGCTATGCATCATACAAATCCAACTGACGTACACCCGTGGGCCATCAGTCCTTTTGTCAGAAAAATACGGCGTTGGGATGGTTGCATGGCATGGATGCTTTTACCGATTTTCTCGCCTAACTTCGTGCAGACTCCCTCATTTTTATTTTCTACGTTGTAGATTATGCCGTGAAGTTTTGCATAGAAGAGTATAAAAATTAAATGAAATCTATTTAAAAAATAAGATTATATTTTAATTTTGTTTTTTTATTAAATATATATTATATTTATTTTAATTTATTTTAATTTTCAATATTTGATAATAATTTTAAAACTAGGAAAATACTTAAATTATTAATACAATTTAATAAAAATTTAAATTTTACTTTAATGTAAAATATATAAAAATATTTAGTATAAAAAATATTTAAATTTTAAAAAAATTGTTTCTATCAAATTAATTTAAATATTAAAATTTTCATATCTTAAATTAATACTATAAATTTTGATAAAAATAAGTTTTTATTTATAATTTATAATTTTGATTATTGAAGACAATTATGATTTTCAAATTTTTAGAACAAAATTTTAAATATTTAATATATAAGATTTTAGGTAAATCTTTAACAAAATTTAAATAAATATTAAATAAATATAAATTCTTTCAATATAATTTTTGTTTAATTTTTTAAAATAAGATAGAAATAAAAATATTTAAATTTAATATAAAATATTAGAATCTTCTAAATATTTTTTCTATTTTACCCTAACCCTAACATTAATGTAAACCTTAAACATAATCCTAACCATAGAACGAAATTCTAAGCCTAACCATAAACCTAATGCTAACACTTACCTTAACACTAAACCCTAACTGTAACTATAACCCTAACCATAAGCCTAAACCCTAACCATAACCATAATCATAAACTTAAATGTTAAACCCTAATCCTAAATGGTTAACTCTAAATCTAATGCTAAACCTGACCATGATAAAAAAATTAACCCTAATGCTAACCCTAACTGTGATATAAATTGTAACCCTAATCATAACCCTAATTATATGAATTTATTCAATGTATAACACTAAACCCTAACGATAATTATAACCCTAATCATAAGTCTAAACCCTAACCCCCACCATAATCATAATTGTAAACCAAATCCTAACCCTAATGCTAATTGTGTACCTTGGAATTTTACCCTATTCTAATGTGCAAAATAACTAAAAATGCAAGTGGAAGAATACCAAGAACACTTCAATGATTAGCCTAAAGAGTGATATAATAGGAAGGAAAATATATAAAATACGATGCAAATGATTATACCTTTCCTTACTGTCGAAGACTCCTTGGTTGGCCCTTGACTTGGATGACTTTATGTGCTCCTTAGATGGCTTCTTGAGTGACTAAATGCAAGATCAACTTATGCAAAATGATTAAAGTGGATGACTAAATGATAGTAAATTTTTGAGAATGCAAATTGGCAGCATAAGGTTGCTCAAAATGAGAGTGTTGAAAATGCCCTTGAGGAGGGGGGATTTATAAAAGAATTTGAATTCTCTAGAGAATTCAACGGTTGAGATTCATCCAACAAGGTCAAGATGAAGGGCTATGGTGGGTTGAGAACTCACAAGCCCTCTCATCTTGACATGTGGATGGTGAAGTGGCTAAGAGGAGATGAGGTGTAAGTGAGGTGGAAGAGAAGTACATGAGGTGGAGGAAGGACAAGTACCTTCCAAGTACATTGGGATATGGGAAGAACCTTGGGTAAATAAAAGTGAATTTTAAATTCACAATGATTGGAAAAATCTAGTGGATAAGACAATGTTCCCAAAAGGTGGGAGTTTGTCACATGTGACTTGATGTGACAAGTCAAAAATTCTAGAAGATGCATGGGAAAAGGGGATTCTAGGAGGAATAAAAAGGAATTAAAAATTCCTTGGGGTATGGAGAGAGTTGACCAAGGTACTGATTAAGATTAATTAATCAGTAATTAGAAGATAAATGAGGATTATGAGCCAACTTGCAAAAATTGGAGGATGTGACACATCCTAATCAAGGATTAGGCATGTGCACATCCTTAATGAAGAGATTAGGAGATGGATTAAGATTAGATGAAAATGACACATGTGAGGAATTAAATAAATGTATTATTTATTTAATTTATTTGATGAAAGGAGGATTAAAGAGGGTAAAGTATTTAATTATTAATTAAATACCTTAGGGATTTGGTAGAATTAAGGGTATTAATTAAATAATAGTAATATTATTTAATTAACTCAGATAAGAGGATGTTTAGACGAAAAGTGATAAATTTGGATAAATTAAATGTCCAAATTTAGATGTCTATTTTTTCCTTCTTTGAGATGGTGCTCTGTGAAGTAAGCATCATTTAGAATATTAAAATAGAACCCTAGAAGAAGATGGTTAGATTGGGAAAGATGCTTGATCGTAGAAAGTTGATTAAGGAAAAGATGAGTAGGGATGAAGATGGGGATGAGGTTAAGGATGTGCTTCGAGGACATGCGGGTTAAGAATTTCCTGAGGTGTGCGGGGAAATAAAGATGAGATAAAGGGGATGATGTGAAGTGATGGACAAAGAAGGGCGATAGGGGAGATGGATGAAGCACAAATGGATTACAGGACAAAGGTGATGTTTGATCGAGAATTACAAACCAAAATGGGTTGATGATGGATGAAGGGTTGTCAATGAGGGAATTAAAGATCCCGAAACAACATGAGGATAGGGAAGGATACATCCCATTGAGTGGTATTGATGAGGGAAGGATACATCCCAAAACACCATTAAAGGATAGGGAAGAATACCTCCTGATGATGATGAAAGTGTTGTTGATGAGGGAAGGATACATCCCAAAACAACACCAAAGGGATAGGGGAAGGTACTAATGGATGATGATGATGAAAGTGTTGTTGATGAGGGAAGGATACATCAAAACAAGCAGCAAGGGATAGGAAAGGATACTAATGGATGATGAAGATGATGGGTCAAGGCTGGTAACAAGACTAGGGACAAGACCACAGATTTGATTAGGTGATTTGTGCAAGATTGAACAGATAAGGAGAATATTGATATGTGAGATTGAAGATTTGGTTCGATATCGAAAGATTTGGGCTATGAGGATAGACTAAAGCTTTCGGATTAGGGTTTTGGTTAAGCTTAGATTGGGATTAAATTAAAGCTCAGATAGGATTGGATTGAAGAATAGAATGATTGAAGGATATGAGTGGATTGATTTTACACTAAGTTCCAGGGTTTAAAGGACGTAAAGTGTTGACAATTAGATTTTTCCCAATTTGGTAATTTTCAAAAATTGTCAAATTTTGCCGTTTTAGGAAACCTCATGGATATACTTTTGGGAGTCCAAATTTTTTCGAGGAAGTACCCAATATTGAGATAGGATGAATTGCCAACTAACATCCCAAATTTGAGATATGCATTTCGAGTTATGAGTTAAAACAATTTGTCAAAATGTTGGAAAAAAACACTAAATTGGGATTTTGAGGGCCTAGATGAAAGTTTGAGGCCCCAAAAATGTGGCAAAACGGGTTCCATGAGACTTCTTAGAAGTCCATTGGGAATCCACTTATTATTTCATAACGCAACCACCCATCAAATTTCAACTCAAACGGACACCCGAGTCAAAAGTTATGGCCTCTAGAAGTTTCAGTGTAAAAATCAAAACCCTCGAAAATATGTTTTTTGATAAATTTTTAAAAATTTCAACACATGGGTTTTGATGGCAGGGGGAAATTAGAAAATGGGTCGGGATTAGTTTTTAGAAAAGTGATAAATGTTAAGAGCAGAGTAGTGTCGTACCGCTGCTCGAAGTCTTTTGCCGCCGATGTAGCGAACGCCGATATGGTGGTTGCCGGTGAGCTACTGAAGTGAAGACTACCGGCTATGAAGCGAGAACCAGCCGGTAGTAGTGAACGCCGGACGAATGAGCTCGCGCCCGGACGAATGGGCCGCCAACGAGGGATGAAGGATAAGAAGTCGTCGAAAGATGGAGGATCGAGGGAGATTAAAGAAGAAGGATGAAAGGATCGAGGATATCCAAGATGATGAAATGGAAAATGAAATGCAATTCTAAATGCAATTTGCCATCTTCGAAGCACTGATTTTTGCTATAGCATAAGACATGATACACCAAGGTATGAAGGACCAAGGCAAATTAGTGTCTAATGCATAAAAAAAACACAACAAACAAGAAGGCTATCCTAACACCCCAAAGTGACAAAGACTTTGGTCGGGCCAGGTATTGGGATAACCGCAAGCACAAAAGGATGCCCCAACGTAACACAAGATCACAGGGATCTTGGTGGGTACTACATGAGACAACCTAGCAGACAACATCAATAAAAGATCAAGATATGCTCCTATGATGACCAGCCACAACATACCATGGTATGATGGACCAAGGTGACCATGACGAGGTGTGATAGGGAGCTCAAATGATAAACAAAAACCAAAAGCATCAAAAGATCGCAATCAAATTCGAAATGTCCTTTGCCATAGGATCAAGAGGATGGATGGGGTTGATGAGGTCTATTAGGAAGGATGCATCTTGTTGAGACTGATGATGATAGATACTAAACTAAAAGATCGTTATGATGCAGGATGTTCAAAATCGATTGGATATCTTGATACTAACGGATCTCGTTTGTTAAGAACCAGCTAGATGAGGGCATAGCTTGATAACACGACACAAGAGACATGACACAAGATAGAAGACTGAAACAACCTAGCGACCTAGGGGCTCGGGGGCCGATCAAAGATTAGCCTTGCCTACATGAAAGCGCAGAGCCCTCGTAGTTCAATAGAAGACTGATGACATACCATGGATAAAAGTAGAAATGGGATAATGAAGACCGATGATGGATGAAAAAGATTGGACAAACAAAAGCAGAAAGGCCGATGATAGGTGATAAAGGATTGGATAGAGAGAACAAAAAGATAGATGATAGATGATAGAGGAGTAGACAAACAAAGCCTCGGGGGCGGATCAAATGATCGACCTTGCCTATGTGAAAGCGCAGGGGCGACGCAATTCGACCAATGACCAATGACAAATGATGGATAAATGATGATGAGATGATAGAATAAGTGGATAAAAAAGATGGGACTAATAGGACAAGGAATGATAGACCTGTTGGACAAGATAGGATGACGACAATTACAAAGCTCAGGTATGGGATAGTTATCCAAATCATTAAAATGACTTGGGAGGATGATATGATAGATGAGTGATGAAAAGTGATAGGGGTTGGAAAGATGTGCAAGAGAAGTAGGAGTGATGATGATTATATAGATGGAATTGGATTGCATGGGGAGAAGCCTATAACTAGAGACCAATGACAAGGGATGATGAGATGGGATGAAGGTAGAGAGAAATGAATAGGGAGATAGGGATGGGGGATGAAAGGGATGGGGGTTAGAGGTAGGGATGGATAGGAAGATAAGGATGGGGAGATGGAAAGGATGTGATGGGGGATGGATATGAATACAGGGATGGGGATAGAAGAGATTCGATGGATTAATGGGATTGGTTAGGTAGATGGATAGATGTTAGGATAGATGGAGAAGGATAAGGAGGTTAAAAGGATTGTTTGGAAGGATAAGAAGATTGGGATGGGGAGACGTAAGGGATTGGTAGGAAGACAAAGATGGGGATATCAAAGGGATTGTTTGGATGGAGGAATAGGAGGATAAGGATGGGGATATGAAAGGGATTGTTTGGATGGATGGATAGGAAGATAAGGATGGGAAGACGAAACTTTAGATAGGATTGATGAATGATGTCTCCAAGGACTTACGTCACAAAGGAAGTAGATGCCCCCACTCTAGATATGTCATGTGTGATAAGGAAAAAGGGGCGAAAGACTAGTGGATGGGAAGATAAAGGGGATAGCTGGAGGAGGATAGGATGGGTGGTTGAGGGAGTTTGATGAATGAAGGTAGGATGCTTGAATAAGGAAGGGATATTGATGGTAGCATGGTAGATAGACAAAGAAGGTAAATGGATGTGGATAAGGAATAGGATAGGGGGTAGGTGTATGGTAACATGATGGGTGGACAAAGAATGTGACAATGTAGGGATGAATGGAAAGTATGCCAACAGGTGTCCAAAGCATGTATATATGTTTACTCCTAGCTATATCAAGATCACAAGGAGGATGGAGGGATCGGGGTGAAGGATGTGTAAGACAGGTGGGATGAAGGAGGTGGGTGAAAGGGATGCAGGTGATTCCAATTGCAGAAGTAAACTGGATAGGGGATTTACGCATGATGCCTGTTTACCAGGTTTTCATCATGGTACTTATCCAAGGTGCTTGTTTGCCAAGTTTTCACCATTGGACGAATGATTTCTCTTTACTATTTTATTTTATTGACCATTTTTTTCTTTTTTCAATTTCTTTGGATTTTTGGATAAAATGTGGGTGGAGATGGATAAGTATAGGGAGGTGGATAAGTGGATGCAGTAGACATGTGATAAGGATATGGGTGAAGGACTCAAGCATCGAATTCCATAAGAAGTATTAAGAGCCCAGGTTTTGAAGTGACTGTCGGATGTTGGTACAACCATGGTTAGGACAATGGAGGAATTATGCAAGGGTGGGTATTAAAGGGATTTGATGGGGGAGATGTGTGGGATAATGGATGGGATGTTGGAAAGTGTATGGATGGAATGATGGAGTAAACGTATGATGGGGAGGTGTGTTCAGGACCAACATTGGCACATGTGGTGGGGGGTGTGAAAGGATAGTATGATTAATGGTTGGATGATGTGGGGATAATGGAGGGTGTAATGGAGGATGTAGAGATAATGGAGGAGAGGTGATAGCAAATTGTGGGACATAAGGACCCAAAATGGATTTAGGTGATGGAGGATTTACATGATTAGCTTTTGGAGTAGCAACTTTGGATGGTGTGATAGATGCTTCATTTGTTTTATTTGGGATCCACATGGTTGTGATTTTTGCTTTGGTGGGCCTTTGCAACCTATGGATTTGATTTTGATATTGGATTTTATTTTTATTTTCTTCAACATGTATTCTAGAGGGGACATGGGAAGCTTTAAATTCATGTGGATGTTTAGATTTATGAATTTGTACTTTGGCATCCAAAGTGCTTTTAGTAGCAATGGGATGGGTGCGAGTGTATGGATGATGTGAAGGGAATATGGATGGAGGGACAGAGGTAGGATTTTGAGGATAATATGTGTATGGATGATGTATAGGTACGTGCCTTTGTTGATCCTGATTAGGGAACATGAGAGTGGGATAGTTATGATGGGTGACATGGATAGGTGATGGATGGATGAAAGGATGAATAGGATGAGATGGAGGAGGTGATTTTGGGATATAAGGGCCCAAAATAGCCTTGGGACCGGGAGGATATGTGATGGGGGATGAGGGAACATAAGGACCTAAGATGGATGGAGCGGATGAAGGAGGAATATGGATGGTTTTTTTGAAGCGATATGATGGAGGAGGGGAGATGGCAGCAAACGATCTGGTGGGGGTATGGGAGGATTCTTTTATCTTTTTAGAAGAGGATCAGGGAAGAAATGTGGAGATTGTACCAACATTTTTGGATTGCGAGTCGTGAGTAGTAATCCAAGACCTCGCATATACAAATGCTCTTTAGCTTGGATGGGCTCTATAATACCTTGCTCATGAAGGCCTAAACCTTTTCCTTGATAGTTCATTCTATTAAGCATTCGATCTAGGATAGGATTTTTGTTATTTTGGAAGAATGATGCGAGTCCATTATTAGGTGGAAGAGGAGGGTTGGTGTATATGCTTTGTTTTTCTTCTGTGAGGAGACCACCATGGAGGAATGTGAGAGGACCAAGGGGATATGGAATAGGGGGTGATGGAGGATCATGAGATGGAGATGAACTAGATGGGATTGTGGGATCTTGAGGTGGAGGAGGGGAAATGGTGGTATGCTTTGGATCAAACTCTTGGCATGACTCATCGTGTGCGGGAGGCATGATAATGGAGTGTTGGAGGGACTGTTTAAGTGGGGGAGATGGAGTATGGAGGATTCATGATGTTCATTGGAATGGGTTTTGGTGCTACTAGGAGTGGGAGGAGTGGATTGGATTTGGGTGGGTCTAGGAGTAGAGGGAGTGGATTGGAATTGGGTGTCTTCCGATGATTCATTGGCTCTCATAGTAGGAGATGTAGGTTTCAATGGATTTAGTGGGTTCAATGGTTTCAACGGTTTGAGCAGTGCTAGGGGTGGTAATATCAATAATAGGTGTGGTATGGAGAAGGATCTCATCACTAGTGATCGTGGATGATGGATTAGGATGGCATGGTTCCACGACTTCAAGATGTGGAGTTGGGGATGGATTCTTTGTTACGGTCCTTGGAGAACTTCTAAAATGAGAGATTTGCATATGGTTGGCTTGGCTGGGGTGGTAGAAATGGATGAAGGATTATGGATTGGTGGATTAGGGTTAGATGGGGGAATGGGATTGAATGTAGGACTATGAGTAGATGGGAGATTAGGATTGGATGGAGGACTAGGAGCAGATGGATGAATGGGATTGAATGTAGGACTATATAGTAGATGGGGGATTAAATTGGATGGAGGACTAGGAATAGATGGATGAATGGGAGTAGATGGAGGACTAAGAGTAGATGGAGGACTAGGATTGGATGGAGGAAGATTGAAAAGAATGGAGATATTGGAGTTGTGAATTGGAGAAATGGGGGGACATGGATTGTGGATTAGGACAAGAGGATATAGGTGGTGTAGTGAGACACGAGGATGTGGGGGATGGATTATAATAAGGGTATTGGGATGGTGGATTAGGATGAGGATATGTGGATGTAGGATTAAGGTAAAAGGGTGTGGATGTAAGATTAGTATGAGCAGACTGGGAAAGTGGATTAGGATAGGGGGTCATGTATGGGGAATTGTAATAGGAATATTGTGATGGAAGATTAGGATAAGAGGATGTGGATGTCAAATAAGAGGATGATGTAGATGGGGAAGGGGAAGGTATTGGATACCCCTTGTCAAAAGTAGCATAAGGAACATGATTAGGCATGGATGAAGGAATAATGGGATAGCTCAAAGGAGTAATTGGATTTTGGAAAGCGGGTGGAGAAAGCTTACTAGAGATGATAGTGTCAAGGGGATCTATGTCGTATACCTCTTGATCAATAAGACTTTCGTTATCATCGTCAACGTAATTAGGGTTTCCCTTGACTACTATTGATGGAGGATAAGGATTCATGATGATGAAAGCATAAATAGAATGGATCAAAGATTTTGGATGGAGATGGATGAAAGCTCAAATTGGGATTTAAGTCAAGCTCATATCGGGATTTGATTAAAGCTCAGATTAGGATGATTGGATGATGTGATGGGATTGATTTTGATTTTGATGGGATTTGGTAGATGGATGATTGGATAGGGATGTGATTGGATTGGATAAGATTGATCGATGATTAATAAGATTGAATTTAGAGATTACCCTAGGTGACATAGGATACTGATTGATCAGATTAAAGGATAAATGGATGATTGCAGCACCGAATCCACTTTGAGATTGAAAGTGAATTGATAGGGCTGATGGTGATGATTAACTTAGGATGGATGACAATCCTAAGGAGATGTTGAGGATGATGATTGGATTCAGACACCTAGGTCAATTTGGATAATAACTTCTGAAATGATGTTAAAGGGATTTGGATGGGGAAAACAATTGATTGGATTGGGTAGACGGATGATTGGATCAGGTAGATGATTGGATGAATTTGATTAAAGGACTAGATTGGTTTGATTGGATAGGATCAGATGATTAGATGATGTTGATTAGATAGTTGTGATTGGATGAACCTAATAGGATTGTTGTGCTTGGATTGATTAGATGATTATATGTATTTGATTAGAGGAATGGATTGGTTTCATTAGATAGGAAGAAACAAAAGGTACCACTAGATAGAGCTCAAAAAATTAAGCAATTTTGGTTTTTGAATGAAGTTGATTCAACGTACGGTTTGTAAATGATGGCCTAAGGAAGTTAAAGGGGCGTAGTCAGCTTTCTGCGGTAAATCAGGGCGCTTCCGCCTTTCTGCAGTAAATCAGGGGCGCTTTCACCTTTCTGCGGTAAAACAGAGGGTGCTTCTGCCTTTCTGCAGTAAAATCAGGGGTGCTTCTACCTTTCTACAGTAAAATCAGGGGCGCTTCCGCCTTTTTGCGGTAAATCAGGGGCGCTTCCGCCTTTCTGCGGTAAAATCAGGGGCACTTCTGCCTTTCTGCGGTAAAACAGAGCTTGGTTTTGATGGCAATGGCTATGGAAAGGACTCAAAATGATAAAATAAGGCCAGTGTATCAAAGATTTCACGGGTTTTTCACAAGAAAACACTTCAAGCAAGCACAATCCTATGATTAATGTTAAGGGTATGGCCAGAAAAGGTCTTAATCTAGGATGCACAAGGCTTCTAGGGAGTCCTTGATATACTCTCAGTATGTGAGGCACAACTGTGAACACCAGCCCATCACAAGTGTGAGTCGGGAACCCCAGCGAGATACTGAAAGGCTCAGACCAACTCTTCACGTCTATCTAGGTATCACCCTAACTTTGACGCTCTGCCAATTACGACATGACTGGATTGGGGTACAACTTTCGTTCTCCCCCCTTTATATACCCCGCCGGTACGTGTGGTTGGAATCATCCCTTAGGGTGATGAAATCCCTAAGCAGGTCCCACTAGAAAGAAGACACTAACCATTTCCAACTACTCCCCAGGCTCACACGAAGTGCAAGGGGAAAGTGAAAACAAATTAATGCCCCCTTGGGTAACACAAGAATAAACAATCATAGCAAGCAATGAAGTTTATTCCCCCTAATTAGACTATGTTCCAGAACAACAAGGATAATTTTTTGCAGATCTGATCAAATAGATGGCCCTGCAAACAAATGTTAGCTATCTTGTTAGCATTTTAGTCAATTACATGCTATATAACGATATGCCAAAAACACCAATATTAACACCAAAATAGTATTTAGAGGTTGCTACTTGAGAGAAAATAGCAAAAGAAATGAAAGAACAAGAAAACAAGGCTAGTAGTTTTACCTTCCATTTGTCTTTGTTTTGGAGTAGCCACCTTTACTGTGTGTGTTAAAAGCAGTAGCCTTTCTCTGATAAACTACGGAGGCTTCATGCTTTTTACTTGATAAAATAGGGGGCACCCAAGCTAACTACTGTGATAAAATGGAAACACCTTTCTGACAAAATGTTAGAGGAAAAGAGCCTTTCAAAGAATGAAGGTATCCACCTCATGGAAACTTTAACAAATTTTTGAAAAGAAGGTTGTATGCCCTACTGAAGAGGTGTTGAGAAAATATCTTCTAGAAAGGAAAATGGCGGTAATACACCCTAAGCTGACTAAAATTAGAAGAAGGAAATGAAGGATTTTTGGGATGTAGGTAGCTTACTTGCTGCAGCAGTCGAGATGGCGGAGGGCACTTCATGCTATACATTAAAAGCGGAGGAGGCTTCCATACCTTCACTGCTTGAGTAAAGATGATGGAGGAAACTACGCACCTTTGCGATGGAAATGGGAAACTTCACGCCTTTTCTGCTTGCCTGCACTTAAGAAATGCTTATGTAAGAAATGAAGGTTAAATCTGAACACGGTTTGTGGGTCCCACCGGGCGTGCCAGAAATGTGTACCTTAGAATTTTACCCTATTCTAATGTGCGAAATAACTAAAAATGCAAGTGGAAGAATACCAAGAACACTTCAATGATTAGCTTAAAGAGTGATATAATAGGAAGGAAAATATATAAAATACGATGCAAATGATTATACCTTTCCTTACTGTCGAAGACTCCTTGGTTGGCCCTTGACTTGGATGACTTTGTGTGCTCCTTAGATGAAAGCTTCTTGGTGACTAAGTACTGAATCAAATTAATACAAAATGATTAAAATTGGATGACCTAATGATAGTAAGTACTTGAGGAATGCAAATTGGCTGACATATGATTTGTAACTCAAAATGAAGTGTTGAAAATGCCACATGGAGGTTGCTTAAGAAGAATTTTGAATTCTCACAAGAGAATTCAGTAGTTTGAGAGATAAATCAACAAGGTCAAGATGAAGGAAGGGCTATGGTGGGTTGAGAACTCACAAGCCCTTTCATCTTGACGTATGAATAGTGAAGTAGCTAAGGAGATGAGGTGAAAAGCAAAATTTGAGGTGGAAGAGAGAAGTGTTACATGAGGTGGAGGAGAAGGACAAGTACCTTCCAAATTACGATGGGAGATGGGGAAGAACCCTTGGGTGAGGCAAAATTTTAAATTCTGACTGATTGGAAAAAGAATCTGGTGGATAGAAGACAATGTTCCCAAAGATTGGGAGTTTGTCACATGTGAGCTTGATGTGACAAGTCAAAAATTCTAGAAGATGCATGGGAAAGGGATTACAGGAGGAATAAAGGATGCCTTGGGGATGGAGAGGGAGATTGACAAGGTGTGATTAAGATTAATTGAAAATTGTAATTAGAGATAAATGGGAGATTAGAGACCAGCACACAAGTTGGAGGATATGTTTACATCCTAATCAAGGATTAGGCATGTGCACATCCCTAATGAAGAGATTAGGAGATGGATTAAGATTAGATGAAAATGACACATGTGAGGAATTAAATAAATGTATTATTTATTTAATTTATTTGATGAAAGGAGGATTAAAGAGGGTAAAGTATTTAATTATTAATTAAATACCTTAGGGATTTGGTAGAATTAAGGGTATTAATTAAATAATAGTAATATTATTTAATTAACTCAGATAAGAGGATGTTTAGACGAAAAGTGATAAATTTGGATAAATTAAATGTCCAAATTTAGATGTCTACACTAATCTTAACCTTAATCCTAACCTTGAGCCTAACCATAACCCAAACCCTAATCCTAATCTTGACCCTAACCTTAATCCTAACCTTGACCCTACCCTAACCCAAACCCTAATGCTAATCTTAACCTTAATCCTAACCTTGTCCCTAACCCTAACCCTAATCCTAAATGCTAACTCTAATCATAACCCTAAATATATTAATTTATTCAATGTGTTGTGCACGTCGTGCTGCTACCAACTTATCTATCTTAATATATTAATCTATATATTATACATCGAGAGATTTTATTTTCGAGGCATATTTTTTAAATTAAAAAAAAAAAAAAAACTCCTCCAAGATGAAATCTCTTGTCTTTTAGCCTTAAAAGACACAGACTAATACATCAAAACTTATAATATCAAATTATATTAAATACATCAACATCTCAATATGTATTTAGTAGATTCTAATATTTTATATTAAATTTAAATATTTTTATTTTTTATCTTATTTTAAAAAATTAAACGAAAGAATTTATATTTATTTAATTTTTTAAGGAGTTTACCCTGACCCTTCTTCTATTGGCATATTTAAATTTTGGTGCCTGCATTTAGAACATGTTGTCTTTCAATAACCAAAATTATAAAATTATAAATAAAAACTTATTTTATCTAGGGAATTTATAGTATTAATTTAAGATATGAAAATTTTAATATTTAAATTAATTTGATAGAAACATTTTTTTTTTAAATTTAAATATTATTTATACTAAATATTTTTATATATTTTACATTAAAATAAAATTTAATTTATTATTAAATTGTATTAATAATTTAAGTATTTTCCTAGTTTTAAAATTATTATCAAATATTGAAAATTAAAATAAATTAAAATAAATATAAAATATATTTAATAAAAAACAAAATTAAAATATAATCTTATTTTTTAAATAGATTTCATTTAATTTTTATACTCTTCTATGCAAAACTCCACGGCGTAATCTACAACGTAGAAAATAAAAATGAGGGAGTTTGCACGAAGTTAGGTGAGAAAATCGGTAAAAGCATCCATGCCATGCAACTGGTAAAAGCATCCATGCCATGGAACCATCCAACGCCGTATTTTTCTGACAAAGGACTGATGGCCCACAGGTGTATGTCAGTTGGATTTGTATGCTACATAGCCATTGCCCCTATTGTTTACGCTTCAGGTCATTAATGATGTAGTAATATTGGTTATATTTTTGTTAGTATGGATCCATATATTTTTCTTGAGTTATTAAAAAATATTTTAAAAAATAGTATCGATCCATATATTTTTGTTGAGTTGTTCAAAAATATTTAAAAAAAAAAATGAAGTCATATATTTTTGTTGAGTTAAAAAATATTTAAAAAATAATAGTCATATAATTTTGCGTCTTATATCTAATTATACTTGATTGATTTTTAATGCATCTTAATATATAGATGAAAAAATAACTGCTAGTCTAGAACTTCACAAATAATGTATAAAAGTTAAAAAAAAGAGACCCCTTACTCCCCACAAAGTGATTGGGTTCTATTAGTGATATCAACTAGTCATAATTATTTGTTTTATTCAAACAATTTTCATGAGTTTTCTTAATGTTTCGAATTATTTATTATTATAATGGTGAAATTTGTCCACCCATGCCCTTTTCCCTTATGTTTGCAGTTCACTTGATTAGATTGTGTAGTATTTTCTTACATGAATTCAACTTATGACATCTACGCACCTTGATCTCATTATCATTCATCCCTAAAGATTTGGTATTGATCCTCAAATTCACTAGTAATTACCTTGGATCATATCTATGGGCACAAACTTGATTCACATCATTTCTACGATCATGAATCTAAATATTAAACTTGTTCAAAATCAAATTCAAATTAAAAATTGCCCACTCTTACCTCTAATTGTTATGATTTGACCTAACAACAACACACATTTGTGTTGATTTGTGTGCTATGTTGTATTCAAGAAAAGTCATTCATTCATTTAGGAATTATCTAGGAATTTTCAAGCATGTTAAAGAGCTTAAAGAGGAATCCATTCTAATTTATCTACATGTGTAATCATCCTAGACACGCTACACATTTGCTTATTGTCCTCAATTGTAGTCCATTCACGTAGTTCAGGTTTATGCACTAAATCATATTTGCACTCATAGAGTTCAATTTTGCAGGCATGGATCTAAATTAAAGTGAAACATAGTTAACTTGCATATCATAAGACAACCATCTAAGCAAGCATTCAAATAATTGTAACATTCCTCCACCTTTAAAATCGAGATAAATATCACATTTAATACTTTTAATTTTCATATTTATTGTTTCTAGTTCAAACTCATTTATTGAGGTTAAATGTTGAGAAATTTATTTAGTTATTTAATCATCCTACATATTCATATAAGGTATGCATTTTCATTGACACAAATTTTTCACAACCTAGAGTTGTCTTAGGGTTTAGCCTTCATTTATAGAGATAGATCTATTTTTTAGTGTATACCTTTCACTTAGGATTTGATCAGGGTTTGGGTTCCCTTATGCCTTATTTGTGATGCGAGAGCCTCTAGGGTGTAAGGACAATATTGTATCACCCAAAATATTTTATTTTAATTTTTGTTTGGTTTGACGAATACCCATGAAGTTCATTTCCTTTTAAAATCCCTTAAGAGTGATTTAGAACTTTCAAATTTTCAATAAGGGCTAAATTAAATAGGGCCTCTATTTTTATTAGGTTTGCATATGAGCATGTAGAGACTTGAAATTTTCCCCAAAGCTTTGTAATTGATTTTTTTACATTGTAGGCGAGTTTCAAGTCAATATCAAGTTTGTGTAAGAATATATATTTACTATTTTCATTTTAAAATTCCTTAAAATTCTTTAAAATTGAGTTTTGAGGCCTCAAGAACATAAAGCACTTTGAGCATTATAGTTAAAAAAAATAGGCTCAAATGAGTGCTCAAATCAAAAGTTATTGCTCTTGAAAGTTGGGATATTTTCGGGCATGAGTTACAAATTTCAAATTTTTTCTTGAAGGCGTCAAACGACTATTTATGATCATGTTCCAAGCATATACAAGTAGTGGAATGATGATGGGAAGGTGATAAGCCATGAGAAAGGTGGGAGAGTAGGTTTGAAGGTAGATACAATTCTTATTGAAAAATCAAATCAATTTGTAAAATGCATGTAGAGGCATGATTTATTGTTATTGTTTTGATTTATACAATAATTAATTGAAAATATAGATTAATTTGTAGTCATTTTATCTCTAATTCTAATCCTAACTCTAACCTTATCCCCAAACCTAACTATAATTATAACTCTAACCCAAACAATAACCCTAACTTTATATCTAATCCTAACCCTAACCTTAACCCTAGCTCTATACAAAATCAGGTAACTCTAGAACTACAACCCAAACCCAAACCCTAAACCTAACCCTAATTCTATCCACAACCCTAACTCTAACCCTTACCCTAACCCTAACCCTAACCATAATCCCAATCCTAAGCATATCCCCAACCCTAACACTAATTGTAATCCTAAACCTAACCCTAACTCTATCTCTAACCGTAACCCTAATTTATTTAATGTCTTACATGTTGAATCATGAAAGCTAATAGCATATATATTAATAATATATATATAAAATACATTGCGAGATATCCTTCTCAAGGTGCCTATTGCACTTTTATGTGAGGAACTGATTAAAAAATAGATGCCTCAAAAAGGATATCTCTTGACGTATTATATATATATATATATATATATATATATATATGTGCTAGTTATTAGAAAGTGATTTTTTTTAGAAGGTCATGCTAATTATTTTTTCCACTTTTAAGGGGTATTGGATATTTCAAGTGATGTCATTTTTAAAATTTTGGTGATTAAATTTAAGAATAAAATTTAGAATTTACAAATTTAAGATAATCACTACATTTAATATTCAAGGTACCTTTGATTACATTTATAATTCAAGTCGTCATGATTAAAATATTGTACGGTCCAACACATAACATAGTTTTAACAATAGTATATATGGCTTCATCCCTATAAAGAATCATAGAGGATATGAACATTATTGTTTTTTATTTTCATTTCCCTTTATTACTCATTCATCACTATCATAAGATGTAAATCACTATTAAAATATTCAATTCTAATTTATTTCTAAGACTATCTTATTGATAGGATGAACCCTTTTCACATGCTATCTATACATGCAACATGCCTCTCTATTCTCACATGTTTAAACATCACATTCATGTATTGATGGGTATATTCAAGGATGGGCTTCTTCCAACCGACATGTATTTTAGAAGGGAAAGTATATTGAGAGATTCGGTACATAAGTTTTGTTATATATAGAAAGGAAAATCGTTGGAGTAATAAAGAACTAATCTATACCTTCTCTTAATATAAAAACTCATTGGGTGTTTTTTATTATATTATCTCCAAGTATTATAGATGAAACCAAACTCAAACATGTGTAATATTTGTAATCATGTCCACATTATACACCATAGGAATGTTATGTTTACAAATTAATGTGAGAAATAAATAATAAGTAAAGATAATAGAGTGTTTGTTTTATGTATTTTGTAATTAATACAAGAATTTTTGATAAGAAATCAATATTTTGCAAGATCAAATACAAGACTAGACAACTAAAACCTTAGTAGAGAAGAAATATGTTATCATCATTACTATTCCTTCTTTAAGTAGTTCAACTCAAAAGATTCCAGTAAATGAAAAAATCCTTGAATAATAATGTTAAGCCCCCTCCTAGATGTCACAAAATAGTGTTT
>VDFB02083018.1:0-27616 GCA_007258455.2 Sequoia sempervirens
ATTGTGCATAAAACTCTTGCAAGTGGGCCTTAGGGTCTTTGTCTCCCTTGTACTTGTCAAATTTTGGGATCTCGAAGTGTTTAGGGAACGGGGTCAATGAGATGGATGGATCGAACGGATATGGGCATATATCTTCAAATTTAAAGGATTGTTTTGTGCCCCCTCCTTGAAGGTCCTTAAGGGCAGCCTTGATTTCCAACAAGTCTGAACTAGCTAGTGGTGGGTTGGGGGGATATGGATGATAGAAAGATGAGGGATCTTGTTGAAAGGGTGTTGGATTGTTAAAATGTGGGTTTGGATGATTGGATGATGTCATGACTTGATGATAAGGTAGGGGGTTTTGTTGGTATGGGGGTTGTTGTTGTGGGACATAATATGAATTTGTTTGGTGAAGGTGTGGGGTAGGTTGCTGAGGGACTTGGACGGGACGTTGCGTGTTGGCCGGTTGGTATTGAAGGTATTGTTGTGATTGTTGGGAGGTTGCATAAAACGGTTGTTGGTGAAATTGTTGTTGATTATGGTGGTAGTAGTGTTGTGGAGGTTGTTGTTGTGGCATCGAGTGTTGCATGGACTGAGGTGGGATATTATGTTGTGGTTGGACCTTTGGACGTAAAAGGGACGCAAGAAAGGGATATATGGTTTGGGTAGGTAGTTGAGATGGATTGCCTTGTGGTTGGTAGGATGGTTGTTGTGAAGAGGTCAAAGTATTGGGTATAGGCTGTTGCGGATGAGAGAGCGGGGGTTGTGTGGGCACACTTTGTAAAGGAGGTTGTTGGGTTCCGCTCGGAATGTTCAGCTGGGGTGCGCCTTGTGGTGGCATTTGAGGTGGGATAGTAGAGTGGGGAACCTGTTGAGGTGGTGTGTTGGTGGTCCCAGGAGGAGGAAGCGATGTAGCAAAGGAAGTACCCCCAATATTGACTGTAGGTGGGTTCAAAGGAGGGGGTGCGGTTAATGCTAATGGCAGAGGTTGCGGAATGTTTTGTGGCATGCCATAAGCGAAAGGATTATTGGGATCGGGCACCTGGGATCCCCCTATAGCTGAGGTCGAAGCATGTGGGGGATAATTAACCTGATAAAGGATGGCATTGCCAAATTCAGGTTGATGCCAACCCTCAATTGGAGGAACATTGGAAAAGTATGAACCTTGGGGCGCATTTTGGGACCCTTGGAGTACGTGAGATGGGGCACCCTTGTATTTGGACAAGTCAACATTGGAGGGGGGTTTAACACCCTTCTCAATCAAGTGGGCCAAGATTTCTTCTCCATGCTTTGCAAGTAAACGGTCAGTCATTTGCACATTGGCAGGATTGCTAAAATGTTCCTCAAGTGTGAGTTCAGGCTGCTGAACCATGCTCTCTTCTCCATGTGGCGAGTTATTCTGATTCTCAGTGTTGGAGTGTGATGAGGTGCCATTGTGAGGGTCATGTAAGATGTTAGTACCCTTGTTGGGATCTGATGAGGTGTTGTTGAGATCTTGGGGATTGTTGGATTGGGCATTTTGAGCTTGAAGGTCGGCCATCTTCTTTGCTTGTGAACGGGTCTGAACGGGCATGCAAATGCTAGATGAGTAGGTTAAGGGCTTTGTCAAATGATTTGATTGTGATGGAGTGTGGATTGGATCTAATTGGACTTCGATCAATTGGATTGGATTTAAATTGGATTGGATTTGATTGGATTTGATTTGATTGGATTGGATTGGGTTTGATTTGGATTGGATTTGATTGGATTGGATTGGATTGGAAAGGATTGGATTAGATAGGATTGGATTGAATTGGATTGGATTTGATTTGATTGGATTGGAAAGGATTGGATTAGATAGGATTGGATTGAATTGGATTGGATTTGATTTGATTGGATTGAAAAGGATTGGATTTGATTTAAAAGGATTGGATTTGATTTGATTGGATTGGAAAGGATTGGATTAGATTGGATTGGCTTGAATTGGATTGGATTTGATTTGATTGGATTGGACTAGATTGGATTAGATCAGATTGGAAAGGTGTGAGAGAGAGACCTCAAACTTGATCACGTGAGATTACCTTTAGTAACCCTAGAGCTTCGATTGATTGATAGGATGATTACGACACCGAATCCACCTTAAGCTAGGAATGGATTGATTGGGCCGAGGATGATAACTTGCAACACCGAATTCACCTCAAGATGGAGGCAAATTGATTGGGGTTGAAGTTAAAGACCAATAATCAAGTTCAAGCGCTATAGTCAATTTAGATAATCACTTTGTAATGCAAGGTTAGGGCGGTTTGGCTATGGACGGTGTTTAAGAGGTGTGAATGGTAAAGTTGCGATGTTTGTTAGGTGAGGGTATTGACTTGTGAATGGAAAATTAAAATGAAAAGGTAGATTAGAAGTGATTTGTGAAAATTTGGGGTGGTAGAATGGGGGTTTAAATGGATGAAATGGAGGTTTTGGGAGGCTTAGGATAATGGGATGATAGCTGGGAATGATTAAGTAGTGATTTAGAGGCTACATGAATCCAAATGGGGTACTTTCGGGGGGTTGATAGCAAAAATCAGGGGCGTAGGTAGCGTTAGTCGAGTACGTTACTGCAACAAAGCGAGCTACCATATTACTACTTGACAAAGCAGTAGCTACCGCGTTTACATGACAAAGCGAGCACGCGTTCCTGTAAAAGCGAGTATACCATTGCAGCAAAACGGGGCTTCTGCGTTCTGCGGCCAAAGCAGTGGCTACCATGTTTACCTGCAACAAAGCAGAGGCTACCGTTTAGGCAAAGCGAGGCGCTACCAGCTCTTGAGGGAACAAGAACTTTAGTTTTTGATGGCAAAGGCTATAGCAGGGCATAAAATGATGAAACAAGTCAAAGTATCAAAATTTGACAAATTTCCACAAGGAAAAACCTCAAGCAAGCACACTCCTATGATTAATATTACGGGTATGGCAAGGCAAAGTCTTAATCTAGGATGCACAAGGCTTCTAGGGAGTCCTCGATATACTCTCGGTACGTGAGGCACAAGCGTGAGTCGGGAACCCCAGCGAGATACTGAAAGGCTCGGACCAACTTTTCACGTCTATCTAGGTATCACCCTAGCTTCGACGCTCCACCAATTACGACGCAACTGGATTGGGGTACAACTTTCGTTCTCCCCCCTTTATATACCCCGCCGGTACACGTGGTTGGAATCGTCCCTTGGGGTGATGAAATCCCCAAGCAGGTCCCACTAAAAAGAAGACACCAACTGTTTCCAACTACTCCCCAGGCTCACACAAAGTGCAAGGGGAAAGTGAAAACAAATCAATGCCCCCTTGAGTAACACAAAAATAAACAACCACAGCAAACAATAAGATTTAATCCCCCTAATTAAACTATGTTTGAGAGCAGCAAAGATAATTTTTTGAAAGTCTGATTATGTAGATGCTCCTGCAAACAAATGTTAGTTATCCTTCTTTCTTTTTCACTTTTTTTTTTGGTCAAATCTTGCCACAATATGCTGCAAAAATGTTAGCGAAAAATAACAATATTCTCGCCAGAACAACGTTAGAGAGTTATCACGCAAATATAGCAAAAAACTAGAGCAAAAACGAAGCCAAAACGCCCATTTTACCCTCAAAACTGTGCTGTTAAGGGCGTTGCCGCAACTCTGTAAATGGCGCTACCGCAACTCTGTAAAGGGCGCTGCCGCAGTTCTGTAAAGGGCGCTGCCGCAACTCTGTGAAGGGCGCTACCGCAACTTTGTGGGGGCGCTACCGCAACTCTGTGGGGGCGCTACCGCAACTCTGTGAGCTTTTTCCTGCAAAATCTTAACTCAAAGAAACATTAATTGCAAGACCCGTATGTGGGTCCCACCGGGCGTGCCAGAAATGTATACCTTGGAATTTTCTACCGCTCTAAGTGTGCAAAATAACTAAGAAACATGAAAGACAAAACACCAAGGACACCTCAAGATTAGCCAAAAGCGAGTTACAACGAAAAGGAATGCAAATAAAATGAAACACAAACACTTTTACCTCCCTTGTTGTTGAAACTTCTTTGATTGGCCCTTGCTTAGATTGGTTGTGTGCTCCTTAGATGATTGTTTGAATGTCTATAATGCAAGCTTCAATATGCAAAATGATAGACAAAGATGGTTGAATGATTGAAAAGGGCTTGGACAGCATGTAGTTATGAGAGTGCAAAGTGTTGAGAATGCAAAATGACAGCATAAGGGTGCAAGATAGCTAAGTGTTGGAAATGCCCTTGAGGAGGGGGTATTTATAGAAGAATTTGAATTCTCTAGAGAATTCAAGGGTCAAGATGATCCAACAAGGCCAAGATGAAGGGCTATGGTGGGTTGAGAACCCACAAGCCCTCACATCTTGACATGTGGAGGGTGAAGTGGACAAGAGGATATGAGGTGGAGATGAGTTGTCAAAAGGTACATGAGGTGGAAAAGGACATGCACCTTGGGGGATGAGGAGGATTTCCACAAAAGGGATTTCTTGTCCCCAAGTGGGAGTGAAAGGGACTTTTGAGGAATTTTAGAATTCCTCAAAAATCTACATGGGAAAATGAAAGGTGGTTGGGAGGATAAATGTGAATTAAAAATTCACATTCATAAGATGATCTAGAGGATAAAAGGTGGGCTCCAAAAAGGTGGGACTTGGTCACATGTGGAGATTGTGACAAGTCCAAGGTTCTAGAAGCCTTGGGAGAATGGAATGTGATTTAAAAATTCACATTTAAAGGAGGGGAGTCTAGAGCAAATAAATGTGAATTAAAAATTCACATAGGAGAGAGGGTTAACATCAAAAAGGAAAAATGGAAGAATTGACCAAAAAGAGGTGCTAAATTTAGTTAATGATTTTGGTTAAGGTTGTGCAAATATTGGATTAGGTTAATTAACAGAAGGTTAGAGGCAAGTGGCAAATGTTGGAGGATGTGACAAGGAGAGAGAAAGTGAGGAATTTTAAATTGATTTTTAAATCAAAAGGAGGACAAGTGACTAAATTAAATAAATTAGTGTATTTATTTAATTTAGAGAGGAATAAGGGAAAAGACAGTATTAATTATTAAATTAAATACTTTATGGGACAAAGGGTGTAATATTAATTTAATAAATTAATATTAATATGATAGACGTGAATGCAACAAATTTAATCATATGGAAGTGATTAAATTTAGGTGTCTACAGAAGTAATGAGCTGAGATGATGCTTTTGGTACTGGTTTCCAAGTGCTTTTGAGAAAATCTAATAAACAAGGTAAATTGTGTTGTGCAAATATTCATATAATGTGCTTTGTTATTGTGCTCCGCGTTCTTTCAGTGTTGATGCTATTCCTATGTGGTTCTTACAATTTGGGTTTATGGATCATTGTACAATGCGATATATTTTCACCAATGTGTGAACCAATTGTTTGGTGATGTTTTATGTGGCATACGACAAATTCATCGCCATCAATTCACCAATGGAAAATTCACCGCCAACAATTCACCGTGGAAAAATTCACCACCATGACAAATTCATCGTGGGAAAATTCACCGCCAAGCGAAATTCACTCCAGCAATTCACCAAAGTGGAAAATTAACTGCATTAATGTTTTTTAATATATATTTTGTAAACTTTTATTTTTTTTTTAAATATTTTTTATGTTTATTTTGATATGAATGTTTTTATGATAATATATTAAAAATTGATTTATTTTTGTGTTAGATTTGGTTCATAGTAATTTTTATTTTCATTTGCATTATTTTTTCACCGAAGTGGAAAATTCACCGCATTAATGTTTTTTAATATATATTTTGTAAACTTTGAATTTTTTTTTTAAATAATTTTCACCTGCCTTACAATTTATTGACAATTTTATTTTTTTAATATTTTTTATGTTTATTTTGATATGAATGTTTTTATGATAATATATTAAAAATTGATCTATTTTGTGTTAGATTTGGTTCATAGTGATTTTTATTTTCATTTGCATTATTTTAATTTTTTTATTTCTATGCCAGTTGACTGTCCTCCAAAGTGCATCTCTACTGCACACATGGTATATAAGCTTTCATTTTCATCATTGTTTGATTGTTTCATGATAACGATTTGTGTAAGGTTTTAAAAATAAAAATGCCTCTTAAATTTTATCAAACTGAAAAAGGTAGGCAAAAATTGTTTCTTGATGGCTATTTTTATCATAAAGAAAAACAAACTGAAAACAAAGTTCACTAGAAATGTGAAGATTATCAAAAAACCAAGTGTCATGCTCGCGTGACTACTAAAGGTGATGTGATCATTAAACAATTTAATGACCACAACCATATTGTAGATATAGCGAAAGTTGAAGCCACTAAAATTTTGAATGATATTAGTGATAGTGCTAAAAATACTCGTGATACACCGCAATTTGTAATAGGAAGTGTTGTTGAATGCATCCAAGCAGTAGTTGCTAAACTTCCAAGTATGGATACCATGAAGAGAACAATAAGAAATATAAGAGCTAAACAATATGATGGGCCTGCTATCCCATTGCGTCGAGAAAGCATAGTTTTTTCTGAAGAATATACAAAAACACATCATGGAGAGTTATTTTTTCTATTCAATTCTTGACCTAATAGCAATAGGATTTTAATATTTTCTACTGAAAGAAATCTCCAAGTATTGGCGCAATGCGAACACTTGTATGTTGATGGCACTTTTAAAATTGTTCCGCAACTATTTTACCAATTATATACTATACATGGGCTACAAAAAAATGCTTGTCTACCTTTAGTATATGCGTTATTGCCTGATAAGACTAAACATATGTATATACGATTACTTCAAAAAATAAAAGAGTTGGTACCATTAGCATCACCAAGATCAATAACAATAGATTTTGAAAAAGCTATGATAAGCGCAACAAAAATAGTGTTTCCAACGGTAGAATTACATGGGTGTTTTTTTCATTTTTGCCAATGCATTTTTCGCAAAATACAGGCTCGTGGATTAAAGAATCATTATGAAAATGATGTTGACTTTTCTCTAAGTATGTGCTTGTTGTCTGCCTTAGCATTTGTACCTGTGTGTGATGTAGTAAATGCATTTGACACACTATGTGAGAGCAATATTATACCTCCTGAAGCTCAAGATGTAGTTGATTATTTTGAGGATACATGGATTGGACATCCTGATAGATGTCAATGACGATGACCACCAAATTTCCCAATTGAAATATGGAATTGTTATGAGGGAGTTTCAAAAGATTTTCCCAAAATTATTAATTCAATTGAAGGTTGGCACAGAGGATTCGAACAACAAATTTCAGCACATCATCCCAATATTTGGAAATCTATTGACAACATTAAAAGAGAACAGAGCATAAATGAGGTTTGAATTGAACAATATTTAAGTGGTCAAGAGTAGCAAAAAAAGAAAAAACACATAGATTTTGTTGAACGAGTAAAAAATGTAGTCGCTAAGTATGATGAAACCAACAGTATTTGTGATTACTTCCGAGGTATAGCTAACAATACCAATTATTAAATTATATAGTTCTCATATGTATAATTGATTATAGATCAAAATATTATCTAAAGTTAATGTCATTAATTTTTTTTTTTTATTATGATAAAATATTTTTTATTTTTATTATCATAAATCAAATTCTCTAAAGTTAATGCAATTGATTTTTTATTATCATAAAGATCAAATTATTCTTTTCCAAAAAAAATGAAAGTTTTTGAAATATATATTAAAAAACATTAATGGTGGCTAATTTTCCACCTCGGTGGATTGCTAGCGGTGAATTTGTCATGACAATGAATTTTTCCACGATGAATTTGTCATGACGGTGAATTTTCCCATAGTGAATTGCTAGCAATGAATTTTTGATCAGTGAATTGTTGGCAATGAATTTTCCTAGAGCTGTTTTATGTGGTCTAGGACAAATATATTTACTCCGTGTTTCTCCACTATTTGGATTCAGGTTGTGCGGATTTGGGAAGTTGCTTATAATACTTTTATCTTTTTGTTTTCAAGTTTTTACTTGATTTGGTGCAGTACAGTGAGACTTTCATTTATCAGTTTGCAATTAAGGATTATCAGTTGTCCTGAGTTAAAGTATTTGTTGATGTGAGTTTGGATGAAATGTTTGATGAATCTTATGAAGTTTGTGGATTGTTCTGGATTAATTTCAAGTGAATTATGTTGTCTGAAACTTTTAGCTTGATCTAAGGAAGTGTGTACTTAATTTCTATGGTGTTTTGCATGGGTGTTGGTCGACCTTGTGTTTAACACTACATGCGAAGCTTGTGGAAGCATGTTGAAGTGTGTTGGGATCTATTTGGGTCCTAATTAAGGATTTGTGTAGGTCATCTTTTGTTCCTATCCACGGAAGGAATGTTTAGGTGCCAACCTATTTTGAATTTGAATGTATAACAGATAATGGTTGACATTGAAGAAAGTTTTTGAGGTTGAACTTGATATAAATATGTATGTTGTTGATGCAAGTAAGTGTCTGGAAAGAGTAAGAAGCAAGATAGATGCGAGATTTTTGCAAGTGATGTGTGTGATGCAAAATTGAGCAGAGCAGTGTGAACTTCATGTTAGGGTTCCTAAAGGTAGTGAGCTAGAGGCATCTAATATCTTTCATGTGTGACTGTGAAAGTGTGTGAGCAATTATGGTGGACTCCTTGTTGCATTGAGAATTGTTTTCTCTACGTAACATTCTTCTTCTATCTTCTTATTTTATTTTTGTGGTAGTGAGCCCTGGTTGGGAGACTTTTTGGACAGTGTGTCCTATTATGGCAGTGAGCCCCTTTGTACCGATTTTACTATTACTTATATTGTGAGCTAATCTTCACCATGGTTTTTCCCTCATTGTTTTTCCACGTAAATCTGGTTTTTGCATGTGTATGGTATTGTGATTTTAGTTTATGTTATCTACATTACATATTAAATCATTATAAAAAAATAAGGGTTTAATGAATGCTTGTGAATTTGTTTATTGTTGAGGGTTTTGAAGGTTGAATTTGCTACAACCGATTCACCCCCCTCCCAGTTTTCTTGTTCATTTCAACAATTGGTATTAGAGAAAGGTTCCTTGAAGAAGAGTTTAACCGCTTGAGGTAGATCTAGGATGGCGAACAAGATTCCTTTGGAATATCCTAGATTCGATGGCTCAAATTATGCATTCTAGAAAACAAAGATGGAAGCATATTTGTGTGCTCATGGATATGAGATTGAGAAGTCTTATCAGAATACATACGCTCCATCGTCGAATGGTCTAAATACAAGTGCAAAAATCAAGGTGCATGAGATCAATGCTTGAGCAAGGTACATTATTGTGGATAGTCTTTCAAATATTGAATTAGTTAAAGTTATGAGTTTGAAGACTACTAAATAAGTTTGGGATAAGTTAGAAAGAATTTATGAAGGAGATTTGAAGGTCAAGTAAGAAAATTTGTAGAAATTGAAGGCACAGTTTGAGATGATGCATATGTTTGAAGATGAAACAATAAAAGACTACATTCAGAGAGTTGATGAATTGGTGAGTAATATGAGAGGTTTTGGTGCAATAGCTAAAGAATCTAAAGTGGTGAATAAAGTTATCAGATATCTTCTGGATTGCTACGGGGAAAGTTTATCTGCTATTGAGGAAACAATTGACTTTGATAATTATTCTAGAGGTCAGTTGATTGGTACTCTAACTACATTTGAGATGAGAAAATTGGATAAAAATACAAAAGTAGAGACTACTTTAAAGGCTGGTAAATCAGAGAAGGTTGAAGATTCAGGTGATGAAGATCTTGATGATTTGGACGCTAACTTTGTGAGAAGAATGAAAAAGGGCACTGATAAGTATCAAGGTAAATTACCTTTCAAATGTTTTACTTGTGGTGCTATAGGTCATTACGCTTCTAGATGTCCAAAGAGAGCTCTAAACAATAAGAACAAGGAAAATCAAGGAAATATGATTAAGAAAGCTTACTATGTGAAAGAAGATGTTGGCATTTCTGATTATGGAGATTTTGATGATAATGAATGTATGTTTTTGGCTATAAAAGAAGAATCTGGTTTTTCTAACCCTAAAAGTTGTGTGAAGGAAAGTGTTCTGAAGAAGGACAAGGTTGAAGGTACTTTGGTATCTGATTTTCATGTCAAAGAAGATAAGAATTATTGGGTTGTTGATAGTGGCTTCTCTAATCTTATGACCGGAGACTAAAGTAAGTTTGTTAAACTTGAAAAGTATGATGGAGGACTAGTTAAATTTGGATATGATTTAGGAGCTAAGATTTGTAGAATAGGTTCAATCAGTTTTGATGGCAAGCTTAATACTAGCAAATCTCTTGGGTTTTGGACAAATGTGTAGCAAAGGGTATAATCTTGTGTTTAAGGATGAAGCTTGTGAGATCTAGAAAGGGTCTAAAATTTTGATTGTTGTAGGTAAGAGAACAGATGGAAATATCTATCATCTTAAGGGTGTTGATGGTCATTGGTTTATGTCATAGATTAATGATAGTTGGTTATGCACCAGAGGATGTGTCACATGAATTTTGATAATTTAGTAAGAATTAGTTCAGTTCATGTTGTGAGAGATTTACCTAGAATCACTAGACCTATCAATGTTGTTTGTGAGAGTTGTCAATTTGGAAAACAAACAAGGAGTTACTTTAAGGGAAAGGAAAAATTGGCTACTGGACTATTGGAATTAGTGCATAAAGATCTTTGTGGTCCTACAAGGGTGAGAAGTCTACAAAGTGACAGGTACTTTATGCTTTTGATTGATGATTACTCTAGAATGACATGGGTTACATTTCTTAGAGAGAAATCTGATGCATTGGATAAGTTCAAGGCATTTAAAGCTATGGTTGAAAATGAAATGGATTTGAAGATAAAATGCTTGAGGTCTGACAGAGGTGGTGAATTCACCTCTGTAATATTTGGCTATGGAGATAGCCACCCATGATCTAAAGGCCTACCAAAAGCATAAAATACTCAGAAGATCAATATGACAAGAATAAATTGTATTCCTATCAATGAATGCAAAAAGAATCAATGGAGTTGTGTGTACAATGTAGTAGAGACCCCTTGGTTATGTAGCCAAGGTGAGACACAAGATGCTATAAAATTATGACAAGTGTCTTAATCTTATGATATGAGATAACTTATCACAACTACCTTGGTCACATGTGTTAGTTGTCAAAAGATAAGATAACTACTAATGAAAACTAACACCTTCTAGAGAGAATCTTAGGACCTAAGTAAACTTAACATGTGAATATGTCCCCTAAGTCCCTAGTAAATTAATTAACTAGGTAAAAGACATTTATTCACACCAACAACCTCCAATGAGTTTAACATGTTTTGTGAAGTTCATGGAATCAAGAGGCATTTGTCTCCCACTAGAACTCCTCAACAGAATGGAGTTGTTGAAAGGAAAAACAAAACTATTCAAGAAGGTGCAAGGACTATCATGAAAGAGGAAAATCTACCACAAGTCTACTAGAGAGAATCTATTCATACTGCTATTTACATACTTAACAGAGTTCAAGCTAAAGCTAACAGCACAAAAACTCCTTATGAGCTATGGTATGGAAGGATTCCTACTATGAAGTACTTTAGATTGTTTGGAAGCAAATGTTACATCAAAAGAGAAGAAGAATACTTAGGAAAGTTTGATGCAAGGTCTGATAAAGGTATCTTCCATTGATATTCCATTAGAAGAAAAGCTTACAAATGTTACAACAAAAGGCTGAGAAAGATAGTTGAAAGTGAAAATGTTAAAGTTGATGAAAAATTGTAGAGTTCTATTGCAATAGATGGATATGTGTTAGACGAACCTGATCGTAGAGAAGTAGAAGAAATAATTTATGAAAAATAAGTACAAAATGAAGAGGAAGAAGCTTCAAAGAAGACCCCTAAAACCCCTAAGTATGTGCAAAATAATTATTCCAAAGATCAGATCCTTGGAGACAAAAGGAAAGGTGTATTGACAAGAAGCAAAGCTGCTGAAATTGAAGTAAATTTTTGCTTACTTTCTAAAGTTGAACCTAAATCAGTTAGTGAAGCATGTAAGGATGAGAATTGGATGAAGGAAATGGAAGAACTTGCACAGATAGAGAAAAATAAAACTTGGGAATTGGCCCCTAGACCGACAAACAAGAACATAATTGGAACTAAATGGGTATTCAAGAAAAAGCTAGATGAAAATGGAGAAGTAGTAAGAAACAAGGCAAGACTTGTGTGTAAGGGTTAATCACAAGTAGAAGGTATAGATTTTGAGAAGAATTTTTCTCTTGTGGCTTGGATGGAAGCTATCAGAATATTTTTGGCATTTGCAGCACATAAAGATTTTAAGGTCTATCAAATGGATGTGAAGTCTGCTTTTTTGAATGGTGAATTGAAAAAAGAGGTTTACATGGAACAACTAGAAGGTTTTTAGTTATCAGATAAACTAGATGTGGTATGTAAGTTGAAGAAGGCACTATATGGTTTGAATCAAGCTCCCAGAGCTTGGTATACAAGATTAGACAGGTACTTGATACAACAAGGATTTAGTAATGGATCTACAGATAGTAATCTTTACTTTAAAATTGAGGAAGACAAATTCTTGATAATAGTTGTATATGTGGATGATATTATCTTTGATGGAAATGAGGCTATGTGTAAGAATTTTTTTGAAGAAATGCAGAAAGAATTTGAGATGTCAATGTTTGGGGAGATGAATTTCTTTCTTGGGCTACATATCAATCAAGTAAATAAAGGGATTTTCATTTCACAGTCTAAGTATTTCAAAGAGATGCTAAAGAAGTTTGGAATGGATGACTCCAAATCGGTATGTACTCCTATGGTGACTGGTTGTAAATTGGGAAAAGATTATGATTCACCTAAGGCTGATTAGAACAAGTATAGATCTATGATTGGTGGATTGCTATATTTGGCTACTACTAGACTAGATATCATGCATGCAGTTTATCTTGTTGCTAGATTTCAAGAAGATCCTAAACAAACACATGTTGCAACAATGAAGAGAATATTCAAATATTTAAGAGGCACAACATAATATGGTTTTTGGTATTCTAAGGATTCTAATTTCATATTAAATGCTTATACATATGTAGATTGGGTTGGTTGTGTTGATGACTGGAAAAGTACAAGTGGTGGTGCATTCTTTAGATTGGTGTCATGGCTTAGTAAGAAACATGATTCAGTTTCTTTATCCACTGTAGAGGTTGAGTATATTGCAGTAGCATCATGTTGTACACACAACTATTATGGATGAGGAAAACATTGAAGGATATTAGAATAGTATTTGACGAACCTTGTAGACACGTAAATTATCTTGACTGATATCATGCACTCGATTCTTATTCACTAACTTTGATTCTTCCTTGATCATTTCTTTACTAACCAATTAATTGAATAATCTTTATCTAATTAATTCATCAAAATTCCTACTTTAATTAAATAAATCAAATTTATTTAATTAAATCCTAATGTTCTTCATTTAATTGAATAAATCAAATTTATTTAATTAAATTACTAATCTACCAATATCCTCTCATTTGATTTAAATAAATTCAAGCATTTAAATTAAATGTCACAATCAACTAAGTTCATCTAAGTTAATTAATCCCAGATTAATTAACTCCTAACACAAATCCTCCATTCCTCTAGCTTTTGCAAGTTGCACATGTAAATCAATTTATTTGATTTATTAATTCCTCCTATTTCCATTCAAATATGGCATATTCTTGGAATATTCCAATTATTTGAATTCTCCCTCCCAAAGGACTTTTGTCCTCCAACTTGGCATTAAAGGCTCTTACATGTCCTCTCCTTGAGCCAACTTGGCATTAATTCCTCTTACATCCCCTCTTGCATCTTCATCATATTTTGGAAGTTCATCACAAGGGATTGGGAAAGGGCTGTCTTTTCACATCAGAGGAGCACCAATCCCCCTATGGGATGATGGTTTGGTATCCACAATCTTAGCATTCTCACTATAGGCATATTCACAATCTTAGCATTCTCACTATAGGCATATTCATTATCTTGCATCTTCATCATATTTTGGAAGCTCATCACAAGGGATTGGAAAAGGGATCTCTTTTCACATCAAAGGAGCACCAATCCCCCTATGGGATGATCCTGTATATATTGGCAACAGCAACAGCCCTTGGCACTCTCTTAGCACAACATGATGAAAATGGGAAAGAGAGAGTCATTTACTACATCAGTATAACCATGGTGGGACATGAGCTGAATTACACATTCATTGAAAAAGCTTGCTTAGCAGTGGTGTTCGCGGCACAGAAGTTCAAACACTATATATTGGCTCACCATATAAAACTTATTTCCAAGATAGACCCTCTTGATGGGGTCATTGTAATCCTCATCATTTAATTTATCAATCCAATGCGGTGCCCATGGTTGTATGCAAGAGAGAAAGTAGAAAACTTGCTTGACAGTTGAAATTCTACTTGCAGAAATAAATCCTATTTGATTGAAAGGAAAGTTGCATGAAAGGAAATTTGCATGAAATGGAACTAATCTAAGGAACAATTTCATGAATTGAAAATATTAAACTACTTCACACTTGCTGGAAACGAAAAGCTTTCTTGGATTCAAATTTACTGTAGAAAGTTGGAAATACATTGCTTGAAATGAAACTAAAACTATCCTATTTCCTTAGGCTGAAACAAGTCTTTCTAATCCCCTCCTTTTATCCAATGATTACATTGTATTTATATAATTCAAATTCTATATCAATCCACTAAGAATGTGGATCCAAGATCCTATTTTTGAGGGGTCATTTACAAAACTTCAAGAAAATTGAAATTGCTGTCCTCCATCACGCCACTTTTGTCTCAGTCATTTTCTGACGTGTATTGCTCATTTTCTGCTTCAAATCATGCCAAATTCTCAAAAGGGTTTTTATATCTTCAAATCTAGTTTCCAAATCATTTTGAAATTTTTTATTTCATTGAGAAACGAGGGAGATTATTGTTTTACTAATACTACATTTTTGACAATTTTTGAACGCCTGATTTTTATGAAGTCTTCAATTCTCCACGTGAATGAAGGGATTTTTCTCCTTTTTTCTTGCCAAAATCATTGATCATTAACATGAAAAACATGCAATAATCATGCAACAACATTTTAGTGATGTGGTAACTTGAGTTATCTTTGGTGGAAGAAGGAATTATGAAATGTAATAACTATGAGAGATCTTTGAACTCAACATGAAACAAATACTCATCCCATTAATTTTGGAATGATTGATGCTCCATGATTTTGCATGAATGTAGGAGTGTGTTGGGAGTCTTCTATATCTTCTCATTACTTCTTCAAATCCTTCTAAAGCTTTTAGGAGTTAACTGCTTCAAGTGTCTAGAGCTCTCTACTGCAAGTGTCTATGAAGCTTCTTCTTCCCATGAGTTATTTAATAACTCATTTACTTGCATTATATCATCTTAAATACTTCATGGAGACATATTAGAGGAAATTTGAATCACATTTAATTACAAAAAATAAATCAAACATTTACTTTATATTTTACTTTAAACAAGCTAAAGAACTTTCAATCATTACTCAAATCCACTTTAACACTAATGCATTAGGAAGAAATATATGATTTTCTTTGATAACATATGAGACAATTTATGGTCTCATCACCTCTCAAGTATCTACTTTTCAAAGAAATGCTCACAGGGAAAACAACAAAATGGGTCATGATCCTAACAGAACACAACATTGCGTATGTAGAACGGAAGGCCATTAAAGGACAAGCAATTGTAGATCAGCTAGAAAAAGCACCAATGCATTCAAAAAACCCACTTGTGTCAGAGTTCCCTGATGAGTCAATATTTAACCTAAGCGTGACAAATCACTAGAAAGTATATTTTGATGGATCCTACACACAACATGGGTCAGGAGCTTCATTATGCCACAAGGAGATTGCATACCCAAGTCATATAAGTTGTCTTTTCCTTGCGCAAACAACATTGTAGAGTATGAGGCCCTTGTCATAAGACTCAGAATTGCAGTACAATGGAAGATCATGACACTCAAGGTCTATTGGGATTCACAGCTTATCATCAACCAAGTCAATGATGAATACCAAACAAAGGATGATAAATTGACCCCATACAAGAAATTAGTGGAAAACCTCAAAGAATTCTTCATCGACATCACGTTTGAGCAAATACCTAGGGAAAACAACAAAGTAGCGGATGTTATGGCAACAATCGGATCACTACTAGATATCCCACACAACGTCCCTAAGCAAGAATTCCTCGTAGAGCAACTTCTTGTACCAACATTCTAGATTCCAGAGTCTAAATTCGTGTGTGAAATTGTTGGTCCTGGTGATCCCTGGTATCATGATATATACACCTACTTGAGAATAGGAGTGCTCCCCGCTGATATCACCCTGAACCTTAAAAGAACATTTTTCAAGAATTCATCTTGCTTTGTTATCTTAGGAGACACCTTATACCATAGGAGTATTGAGGGAACCTTGTTATGATGCCTTAATGTTGAGGAAGCTTTGACTACTTTAACTAATGTACACAATGGCATTTTTCGGTCACATTCGAGTGGTATGACCTTAGCTAAGAAACTGCTGAGGACTGGGTACTATTGACCAACAATGGAAAGAGAGGCTCACGACTATGTCTGAAGATGTGTGCAATGTCAAAAAAATGGGGATCTCATCTATGCACTAGCTTAGAAGCTCCACCCAATCATTACACCTTGGCCCTTTTCACAATGGGGGCTTGATCTCATCAGAAAAATCACTCCCACCTCATTCAATGGACATAAGTTCATCATCACTGCCATTGAGTATTTCATGAAGTGGGTAGAGGCCATTCACATGACCTATATTATAGAAAATCAGATTTCCAAGTTCATCCTGAACTACCTAATTTGTCGCTATGGTGTCCCTCAAGCCATTATCTCAGATAATGGGACACCTTTCAAAAACCAAGATGTTTGATACCTATGCCAAAAATTCAATATCCAACATCACTTTTCCACTCCATACTACCCCCAAGGAAATGGCCAAGTTGAGGCTACCAATAAAACCATCTTGAAAATCCTAAAGAAAATTGTTAATGAAGTTGGTCGTGACTAGCACTTACAACTAAATCTCACCTTATGGGCCTATCGAACAAGCATTTGCACACCTACAAGTGCAACCCCTTTCTCCCTATTATACGGATCAGAATCCATCCTTCCTATTGAGATTGACCTCCCATCCTTAAGAATATCATTGCAAAATCTCATCACTGATGAAGAATATCGAGTGTCATGATTGAATGAACTAGAACTACTGGATGAGCAACACATGGATGCCTTAAACCATTTGCAAGTCTACTAGAACTGTCTCAAGAGGAGCTACAACAAGAAGATCAAGAGTCAGACCTTTCAAGTCTGAGAGCTCATATTGAAGGAGAATCAAAAGAATGTACCAAATCCATAAAGAAAGGGAAAGTTTGAACCCAATTGTTTGGGACCCTTCATCATCACAACAAGCTACAAATCAAGAGCATATCAGTTATCAACACCAAAAGGTGAAACTCTGCAGGAGCCTATCAATAGCTCCCATCTCAAAAAAAATTATGTCTAAACTTGTAAGGTATAAATCCAAAAAATCCAAAAAAAATTAAAAAAAGGATTGAAAACAGTAAAGAAAAAAAATTGTCCTCTAGTGAAAACCACTTCGGTGGCACTTTGGGAAAGTACCTTGGTGAAAACTTGGAAAATAGGTGCCTCTTGTAAATAAGCACTTTCCATCCACCATGGTCTCTATGGCTTGTTCTACATCATTCATCCATCACACTTCCATATCTCCATCCACCACCCATCTGCGTCTGCATCATAGCTTGAGCATGTGTTTGTATCATGATCCCTCACTCCTAGTACTACTTGGCACATTCCTAAGGTCAGTTTGTCATGCCTATATCAAAGTAGTCTATCACATCACATGCTGGGGGCATGTTTGTATACCTACATTGGATCAGATTCATGTATTTTCTTGCAATCTTCCTAAAAATTAGAAAATCCAAAACCATTCAGAAAATTAGAAAATCCAAAAACATTAAAAAAATTAGAAAAATCCAAAAACATTCAAAAAATCAGAAAACCAAAAAACATCCAAAACACATCAAAATCCCAAAAATAGGTCAAAATTCTCGTAAAAGGTCAAAATAGAGTCATCTTGTTGAACTACTGTCTTCTAAACCTAAACGTAGGTAAGTACATCATCGACAAAAGTCCTCCATTAGGTCAGTCCGTGAGTCTCCATACAATAATTAGGCAATCCATTTTGTTCATATTCCCATCAATAAATGAGTCTCAGATAGTTGAACTATGTGGTCTCTATGTGTATAACATAGGAAAGGCTAATCTTTGATCAGCCCCCGAGGCCCCCAGGATAGGTCTTTAGGTTAGGTCTTTGGTCAAAATCTCAAAAAACACAAAAACATTAGAAATTTTGAAAATCAAAACATTTGTAAAACATCTTGAAAATACCAAAAACAGCCTCAAAACATTTCAAAAACATCAAAAAAATCCAAATATTTGAAAAAATCCATCCATCCCATTTCACATTCACCCAAAATAAACATCCGCTCATAATAAATGATCGTCGTCCTCAACCTTTGGTATGGCAATCGGAAACATGTATAGCAAATTGAAAGTGAAACTCAATCATCAAGGTCTCAAGTCTAGGTCAGTAGGTAAACAAGTTAGTCAACTCTTGGTACTAATAGCCAATCATATAGTCAATCCCAAAATCATCTAATAACATCATGTCCTAGGATGTATCCTTCCTACAATGGACATCAACATCAGGCATCACCATAGTTTAATCTTGGCTAGAGGTATGAAGAACATTAGCTTGTTTGTTTACTTGATGTTTGTCTTGTTTACTTATCTTATTGTGCTCATTCCAATGACCTCTTGATGATGTCTAAACAAAATGATTTAGAGAGAAAGGAATGGGGCAACGATCTTTATCTTTCACTTTTTGTGCTTGTTGGATGTTCTTGTAATATAACCTTGGCAAATACTTGCTTTATTAGGTATGGAAGGTGTTTTGGACAGCTTGTTGACTATTACATTATTAGGTTTTTCCTTTCCATGTTTTGGTCTGAGATGTTTGAAATATCTGAAGTACATCCTAGTAAGGTTTCAGTATGTCAAGTGTGAATAGGGATACTCCTATCTAATTGTCAAGTCAAGTCCATCACCCTAGGTAAGTAAGCTTTTTACGTTCCCAATCTAACATCATCAATCTCTCATCATTATTTCTAATTAAGTCTTAGCAGATCATGGACTTGTTGGATCCTCTTTTCATCATCCCATTTCTTCTTTCTTTTCTCTGCACTAACATGGTACCATGACAGTCAACTAAACATCACCAAGGCATCCATCCTGCATCCACAAACCGTCAACATATTGCATATCATCCATATCATACATAATAGGAAACACCGATCATTTCACATGCATTGCATTTCCATCATTGAACCATAATATAAATTGGTTATTCTAAGCATCTCATAAACCATACATTTGCATCCATTGCATAATCATATAGGCATCATCACAAACATCCATACATGCATCATCATAGAAAGATACTAAAAAAGAAAAAGAGCATATCATAACATATCATAACATCTCATAATCATAATGTATCACATCATCCATTTTGCATTACCACTAGGGGCATAATATAGATTTGTTAGTCTAAGCATTTTAGAATCATTTGCATCCATACATCCATACTGCAAACATCATCACCATAAAAGTGCATAGAAGATACATAAAAGAAATGCATCCATAACATCCATGAACATTTGCATAATCATCCATCACATAAAATTAAAATCATACATTACATCACATCATATAGGATCACATTGCATAGACATAGAACATCAAATGCATCCACCCATAAAGCATAAATAAAGTAAACACATCGCATCATAAATCAATCAAACCCATATCATATATATATCAAAGAATCATCATTGTCATTGCAGAAATCTAACTCAAGTGTATGTATATCAATCAAGATACAATGCCCACAAGGCTATCAAAAAATGGAACCTGTGAGTCTAACTCAAAAAGAATCAATCGCTGATCAAAAAATGGTATGATGCTAGCCCTGGTGGCTGCTCCCCTCGCCTTCCTATCTCTCAGCCCAGTCATCTGTCTATCGAAGCCTTGTTTTTGAGAGTAGTCTAGCACCCGAGCAGCTACGGGTATGGCCTGCCGATAATGAAGTATATAGTACTCAGCCTCTCTGACTGCCTCATAGTATATATGTGTCGGCACGGTCCTCCCCTAGGATGCGGCAGCCATGCTCTCTAACTACTGCCTTTGGCCGACCTCCTTAGCTAATTGAAGCTCTGTGGCCTGCCTCTACTAGCGCTCATGGTCTCTCTCTGTAGTAAGGGCTTGGACCTGTTGTCTAGCCTGATCTCTCTCTAATATGACCATCTGCAGCTAATCTTGTAATCCTTGTATCTATGCCTATAGCTGCTGAATTTGGCCATCCCTTGGATCTAGCTGATGTGGCTAGTGTGGCTACTAATCTGGTTGTCATGGAGGCTACCCATCTCTGGTTGGTGCCCCAGGACCTTGTCCACCATGTCCTGCCTATGCTCTCTGAGCACTCCTCCCCCGAGGTCTCCCCCATGGAAGTGTCACTCCTAGATCCGTCAGTCGGTTCTGAACTAATCATCATATGCATGAGTCATTCTTGGATCCGCTGGTCCCTGAGCATAGGCCCATGGCCTAGCAACCAATTGTCGAAAGTTATCAACAACATTGGACATTGGAATCATTCGTCCCCATCTGGTCTCTTGGGATGATCTGGCGAAGATAGTAGTATACTGATCGTCTGGTCAATCCTGAACCTCCCTGAACTAGCAGGCCACCCTATCTAGAAGGTACCACTCAATAATGGTGTGCTCCCTCCCATGCATCAGCCGATCCTGTCGAGCATAGAATAGCTATTGAGCGTCGTCATACCATGCAGGCATTTGTAACCATGGACGCCAGCAAAATACTATCATCTCATCCAAAACATGATGCAAGCGAGGTAAACCCAGCTATCTTGTATGTCTCAAAGTAATCGCACCTGTGTACCTCTAAATCATGGGATCATCAAGCTCTATATCAACCACGGTAATAATCGGTCAGAGCATGACAATATGTTCCTAGGCCCACATGTGTAGTAGTGTCACTCTAGCACAAATTTTTCGGTTGTCGCAATACACAAAATCATGAAGGTTATGGTATAATGAGGCCAACATCACTAGTCCCCAAGAAAATTATGTCCTTCGGAAAAGCATCCTCTCCCAGGCCAAGCCCCATCCCAAACTAAAGTGTTTGCCTCATTGATCGGGAGCTACTAACCCTGATATAATGGCAGCAATAATTAGCCTGACAATCGACATCTGACCTCTATAATAATCTAGGACAATCTAACCCTCAGAAAGTGCAAGCTCCTTGACCTCCATAACCTCAAAACATGCGTCAGAGTCGACATCTCCATCATAGATCACACGATCGTCGTGTATCGACAGCCAAAGGATGTGCCATACATCCTCCAAAGTGATGGCCGCCTGACCAATGAGAAGGTAAAATGACGAGGTCTCATTGTGCCACCTCTCCACCAATGCAATCATCATCACCAGGTGGGTCCGGACAATGAGCACATAGGCAACGTACCAAAGACCAATCTTGCCTAAGTGCTCCTGTCGCAACTCTGATAGATCGCTCAATCTGCATAGGACTGAGGGTTGATGCTCACGTGAATGCATAGGCTGGATCACCTCCTGTACCCATGAAACCATGGCGTCAAAATTTGTAAAAAAAATTTGACCCCATTTGGAGTTTTCGACCTCGAAACCATGAATGTGTTGCAATTTGCAAAGGCGTCGCTATTTTTCATACTCCAAACAGCAATGCTGGACTCTTTGAAAATGCTAAATCGGCCTCCATATCACCATGCACACAGGCCTCGCCCTTTGACTGCTAAACCCTAATCCTAAATTGGGTTAAGCATCGTCATTAACAAAGGTAGTGCTATTTGGAATTTGGAACCCTAAAGTTAAATCGCGATCAACATCGCTATTTACACAAGCAACGTTGTTTAAGCTTCAACGTCGTCGATTTTGCACTTGGCACGTAGCAACGCTAAGGACTCTAACACTCTAAAGCATAATAAATGCACTTAAAAATCAAAATCTCAAAGTCGGGTTTGGGTCACATACCAGTGGTCTTGCGCCTACAGGTCTCTGGTACACACGGACTTGCTCAGAAATGTGTCGGGGAAGCACTCGTTGCGCTATTCTGCAGGAGGATCAGAGCTCAAAAAGCTAGAACTTTCAAAGTGTGAATACAAAAATGAATGGAAAGTGACCCCTCCAAGCCTATTTAAGCATGAAAATTAGGGTTTTTTGCCCCAATTTAGTCGTCAAACTAGGGTTTTGTACCCCCAGCACTATTTTTTCCCAACTGAAGCTCATTTCACATCTTTTTTTTGCATTTTGGCATATTTTCAACATCCTAGAGCCTTTCTAGATTTGTTGGGCAACTTGTCTTTTTTTCAAGAAATCACCCAAAAATCCAAATTATTGTCCAATCTCTCTAGGGGGCAATATACCAACATAATTATTCTTGCTAGGGTAGCAATGGGGCATCCGAAAAATTCAGAAAATTTTTGAATTTTGATCTCGACAAGGTTATTCTTTGAACCAATACAACAGGTACATTGCTTCAAACAGGGGAAAAATGTAGACACGTAAATTATCTTGATTGATATCATGAACTTGATTCTGATTCACTAACTTCGATTCTTCCTTGATCATTTCTTTACTATCCAATTAATTGAATAATCTTTATTTAATTAATTCATCAAATTCCTCCTTTAATTAAATAAATAAATTTTATTTAATTAAATCCTAATGTTCTTCATTTAATTGAATAAATTAAATTTATTTAATTAAATTACTAATCTACCAATATCCTCACATTTGATTTAAATAAATTCAAGAATTTAAATTAAATGTCACAATCAACTAAGTTCATCTAAGTTAATTAATCCTAGATCAATTAACTCCTAACACTAATCCTCCATTCCTCTAGCTTTTGCAAGTTGCACATGTAAATCAATTTATTTGATTTATTAATTTCTCCTATTTCCATTCAAATATGGCATATTCTTGGAATATTCCATTTATTTGAATTCTCCCTCCCAAAGGACTTTTGTCCTCCAACTTGGCATTAAAGGATCTTACATGTCCTCTCCTTGAGCCAACTTGGCATTAATTCCTCTTACATCCCATCTTGCACAAGTTACTTCTTCAAATTCAAATTCCACCTACATGCATTTAACATGCACATTGTTCAAAATGTGCTCCACTCTCCTTCATTAGCATGTTTACAAGTGGCACAATGTCATTGGACCCTTCTTTAATCCCACATTCATCCTATTATTCATTCTCCAATCCTTTTTCACTATAAATAGAGGCCTTCTCTATTGATTTGGAATCCACAATCATGCAAAATTTCATGCAAAGAGATTATAGTCATTTGAATTTCAAGAATCCATGATTCCATCCACATTTTCATCCAAAACCCTAGTTTGACGACTAAATTGGGGCAAAAAACCCTAATCATCAAGCTTAGATTATTGGAATTTTGCATCAAGGGGCACACAATCATCATCAAGCTTATCAAGGAATTGGGAAAGTGCTTCTTTCCACATCAAAGAAGCATCAATTCCCCCCATGGGATGTTGGTTTGAGAATTTTGAATAAGATTTCATTAGCTTTTATTTGATATTTTACCTTGTTTTCTTGTTCTTGTGTTTGAATGAATTTCATGGGGAATGTTTGGTTTAAACTTGTTTGAGGGCTAATGTTTGATTGTTTGTCCATGTTTGACCAGGTTTAGGCAAATCATTCTACAAACCTATATCTATCTTCTGTGATAATTCAAGTGTAATAAACATTTCAAAGAATCGAATGATGCATTCAAGAACAAAGCATATATCTATCAGGTATCACTTTTTGAGAGAGAAGGTTATGGAGAATGAGGTGAAGCTTGAGTATGTTCCTACAAAGGATCAGATTGTTGATATGTTTACTAAGGCTCTTCCTAAGGATACTTTTGAGTATCTTCAAGAGAAGTTGGGGGTTATTTCCCCTCCTTTATTGAGTTAGATGCATATAAAGGTGCATCATTCCAAAGGATATATGGATCTATCTGCTTTCTGGACTGATGTTGGCAGATACCTCTCAGGGGGAGTAGGTAGTATCACGTGTTGTCATTGTGTTGATAATTGAGTTGGGTGTACTCCTAAGGGGGAGAATTCAAAGCATAAAATTTAGGTTTAGTGTCAAAAAGGGATATCAATGCAAAATATTTTATCCTTTTTCATTGATTTCAAAGGGAGAGAGAGAATCATGTGAAATAATGAGCTTATCTACTCAAGGAGAGAATAAAAAAGAGAGAGTATTCAGAATTGTTGTGTGATCTTTGGTAGCTTTTCACATCTTTTGTTGCTATCAATGACAAAGGGGGAGATTGTTGCAAGAATGATGGTGTTGTTATTGATGTCAATAGGAAGCCTACTAACTGGTGTTGTCATTGATGTCAACTATGGGATGAAGATGTTGAGCATATTGAGAAAATTTTGGAACAAAGAAAAACATATTGTACATGTGTAGTAGAGACCTTGAGGAAGTGTGTGAGTACATGGAGATATTCTTTTGTTGTAGAGTCTGAAGATGAGTTGGAATGAAGTAATAAGATGAGATGATGTTTATGGTACTTGGTTTCCAAGTGCTTTTAATAAAATTTAATAAACAGAGTAAACTATGTTGTGCAAATGTTCATAAGTTGCCTCGTTATTGTATTTTGTGTTCTTTTAGTGTCGATGTTATTCCCGTGTAGTTGTTGCGGGTTATTCAAAAGTGTTAGAGGTTGCTATATTCAGAATTTGGGTATTTGGATCATTCTACAGTGTGAGATATTTTTACCAGTGTGTGAACCAGTTGTTTAGTGATGTTTTATGTGGTCTAGGAGAAATATATTTGCTTCACATTTCTCTGTTGTGTGGATTTAGGTTGTGCATATTTTTTAAGTTTCTTATAATGCTTTTATCTTTCTGTGTTCAATTTTTTACTTGATTTGGTGCAATACATTGAGAGTTTCATTTCTCAGTTTTCAATTAAGGATTGTTAGTTGCCCTAAGTTAAAGTATTTTTTGATGCGAGTTTGGATGAAGTGTTTGATGAATCTTATGAATTTCATGGATTGTTTTGGATTAATTTCAAGTGATTATGTTGTCCAAAACTTTTGGCTTGATCTAAGGAAGCATGTACTCTTTGGTGTTTTGCATGGGTGTTGGATGACCTTGTGTTTAACACTACATGCGAAGCTTGTGGAAGCATGTTGAAGTGTGTTGGGATCTATTTGGGTCCTAATTAAAGATTTGTGTAGGTTACCTTTTGTTTCTATCCACCGTGGGAATGTTTAGGTGTTGGCCTATTTTGAATTTGAATGTATAATGGATAATGGCTGACATGAAGAAAGCATTTGAGGTTGAACTTGATATAAATATGTATGGTGTTGATACAAATAAGTGTGTGGAAAGAGTAAGAATCAAGATAGATGCGAGATTGTTGCAAGTGATGTATGTGATGCGAAATTGAGCATAGCAGTGTGAACTTCATGTTAGGGTTCCTGAAGGCAGTGAGTTGAAGGCATCTGATATCTTTCATGTGTGACTGTGAAAGTGTGCAAGTAATTGTAGTGGACTCCTTATTGCATTGAGAAGTGTTTTCTATGTGTAACATTCTTCTTCTATCTTCTTGTTTTATTTCTATGGCAGTGAGCCCTAGCTATGATCCTTTTTGGGCAGTATCTCCTATTATGGCAATGAGCCCCTTTGTACTGGTTAGTGATGATGTTCCAATATCACATCCTAGAGATCGTAGTTCCCTCCTCAAAGGGGACACTACAAAAATCTCTATGGATCCTAAGTCTTCTGAAAAGGTGATTAAGGTCAGAAGGTTCCTTTATTCTGAAGAAGCTAAAGAACTTTCTGACCTCCTACATTCTCATCCTAATATCTTTGCTTGGATGTATGAGGACATGCATGGCATTGATGAGTCTATAGTGGTTCATAATATCGTCCTATGTCCCGATGCCAAGCCAATTAAGCAAAAAAACCGAAAGATCAATCCTAGGGTAGCATTGAGGGTTAAGACTGAGATAGAGAAGTTAAAAGTAGGGTTTATTCGTTCTATCGACTACTTGGTGTAGGGGCACCTAGTCTACATAATGTAAATAAGGGTCAAATGTGAGTATTTTATGATGTTGAATCACTTTTGATGTAATAAGGTCTATTCAGACCATTTTGTCATGTTTAAAGTTGTTTTAGGTCATGTGGGGTCAGTTTTGAGTCAAGTTGTCAAATTGTGCAAAAAGTTGCAAAGTTGCATAAGCAACATTTGCATTTTTGGATTTTGTGGAAGTTGAACCATTGGAGATTCAAATGGAAGTTATCCAACAGTTGTTTTTGGTTGGAAATTTTTAAATATGCAATGTAATGGTCGAAGCAAACTACTGATGAAGTTTTGGTGATCAAACAATAAAGGAAAGCTTTGTTTTATGTGTTTTATAGTGTGTTTTTACTACTACAGGGGTTTGTATGATTCTATACGGCCTGAAAAATGATATAAATTGCATTGGATTATTGAATGGATGAATTAATTGTCTTTTGGTTTTGGTTTCATCATTTTTCATTGAGATTGGAGTAAGTTTGAACCAATTTACTGAAAAACAGTCAGAAAACCATAGTTTTGAGGGTTTGAGAGGGAAAACATGAATTAGGAGACCATTCCACTTGTGGGAATTCTGAAAGTTGGTGGAATGGTAATATTTAGGGTTCTTTTCATGTTGGTAGGGTTTGTAGGAGTAGGGAATGGAGTTAGGGCAGAGTTTTATGCAACCCTAGCCTAATATTTTTATGTATTAGGCTTAGGAGGATAGGTAGATATAGGGCTTTGTAAATAGAAGCTTTGGTGATGATTCCAGTTGAGAGAAATTGTATATTCAGACCCCATGTGACATGAGGAGAGCCCTGGATTGAAATTTTGTGGTTTGGAGATAGCATTTCCTATTGCTGCTTTGGAAAACAAGCCTAATTAGGCCTAGTTAGAGCATAGCAGTCCAAATTGGAGGGTGTTGTTACAAAACAACCACATCTACAAATCCGATATGTTTCAAAGGGGAATAAAGGGTTCTTCAATGGTGATTCAATTTTGGGTTTGAAAACTTTTATGAAATTTATGATAAAAAACCATAGTTTGGAGTACTACAAGGAGGATTGAAGGATTGTTGAGAAGACCACCAAGTTGAGGCTCTTTATTTGCAAAGTTGGTTTAATTGTGATTGTGTTGTAATTCTCCACCCTACTCTGCATCACCACTCCCCTTGGATCTTGAATATTGTCGTTGTTAGTAAACCTGATGGTCGTATTCATATATGCATTGACTTTTGTGATCTTAATAAGGCTTCTCTTAAGGATGATTTTTCGTTACCTAATATAGATATGATTGTGGATTCGACTATAGGCCATGCCTTGTTGT
>VDFB02083019.1:0-15806 GCA_007258455.2 Sequoia sempervirens
GACCATTTTATCAATACATCATGAATCAACTGCAACCTTACATACCTTTCCCATGCTCTTGCACAAGTTGTTCAGAAGAGTGTCCTTCTTTGTCATGGATCCTTCTCCTTTGCTACCTTGATGAGTGTTCTCCTGACCATAAGTGGTTCTCCAACTTCTAGAGTAGCATATTGCATTGGAGAGTTTACACTCTCATCATCTTCTTGTACCAATTGAACTCTCTTTTCACTGCCATGTGATATAGAAGGTTGTTTCTCTAGGAAATTCCATGCTTGATGACCAAATTGATTGCAATGATAACATCTTCAAGAGAAGGTATTTTTAAATAGGTGTAGATAAACTAAGAGGGGGAATGAATCAGTTGTTAGAAAAATTCAAACTTAAAAACTTTATCACTTATCAATTCTTCAACCACACTATTATGTTATTAGATATGAACATAAAACACAAATAAGAGAAAGTAAATCAACAAAATGAACACCAATTTTTTTTACATGGAAAACCCAATAAAGGAAAAACCATAGTGAAGGTTAATCCACAATATAAAATATTTTCAAAAGAGGCTCACTGTCCAAGTACAAAGTCTCATTGCCTACAAAAATGACTCACTATCCAATAGGGAGGCTTACTACCAACACAATATTATACAAAATAGGATAAGGTTTTACAACCAAAAATGAACTAGAAAGATGCACCTATCATGTGCTAATACAATTTTGAAGATCAGTATTCAAACTTTACACCCTTCATTCTTCACCCATCAACTTCTTCCTTTCTGATCACACCTTCACATTCATTACTCGCTCACTATTTCTTCTAACTCTTCTCTATTGTTTACACACTATCTCTTTCTTTCAAAAACTATTCGCCATAGATATATATATACATATATATATATATATATATATATATATATATATATATATATATATGAACTCCATCGCAAGCAAAAATTAGGTTGGCCTAATTAGATGCAATTCATTTATAAAATATATAAACTGTTAGCTCCGCAAAATATTTTCAAAATATAATTTAACCATTAGCACATTACATTATGTCGGCTCAGACCAAGAAATAAGTTTTGATATCATATCAAAATTAACTTAAAAATTATGCTAGATATAGTCTTTGACGCAACCAAAAAAATAATATCACTTCATTGTACGAGCACTAGAACATGAAATAACCTGATCATGCATGCCTTTAATATCCATAAGTAATTTCCCAAAACTGTAATAAAAAAATTGTCAACTGCAGAGAAATGCAAACTAGAATACTAGAGAGGCACCAAAAATATTGGATCAACCACTAGAGAAGATAAGTCAGTTATACACATCGATTTAGAGTATCGAACCAAGATACCAACATGTTGAAATGAATGAAAACATATAGATAACCTACTCATTCTTCCAACAATCTACCCCTTTGTCATTGATAGCAACATGTAAATAAAATTATCCTTCTTTCCTCAAAAAACATTTAACTTCCTCTATTATTGCCAACACTCTCCCCCTTTGAAATCAATGGAAAAGGGTGCCAAAAATGAGTGTAAACATGGTGACATCAAATTTTCAAAATATTTCCAAAAGCTTCAAAAAGTTCCAACAATCTAGAAATTTTAAGCAAACAAAAATTAAGTGACGATGACATTCTTCACCTAGAACACCTTCTTATATCCTTCCTTCAGAACTAGATACAACTTCTTCCAGTTGAATACAATAGATTCCAATCTCGTGCATGTACTTTCCAATAATCCCAACAGAGTAAAAGAGGGTGAACAAGCTACAACAAAACATTGGTTCTCAACATCTTCTACATCAATAAGAATTTTGGAAAGATTCTCCAACCAAACTTCAACAATTTCTTTAAGAAGCCAAAAGGTATTTGTCACATCATCTCTCTATCTTTTTTTAATTATTAGTTTCTTATTCTTTGCTTCTCTTATTTATCTTCAAATATATCAAAATTCTTTCCAATGTTGTTCACTTGAGCTTCAATTGCTTCAATTCTACTTCTAAAATTAGCTACAGTTGCAAGCCACCGAAGACAATACTTGTAAACATCTAAAATTTCTTTAATACACTTATTTGTTTCCACAATCATTCTGGAAAAACTCTACATAGCCTTTTCACATCTCCTTTCAACCAAGATTCCCATCTTACATCCTTTCAGACCTTCAAGAAACATCCTTTCTTCAATAATCTCAATCAGATTTTCTAGAAATAAATCAGAAACAACAGATACTTTAATACCTTTCTGAAGTAGATAATCTACTAGAGCATCATCAATCTTCAGTTTGTCAATAGGCAAGGAAGCATTCCATAGTCCACCAATCTTCTTCATTTTTCCTTCAACTATCATAGACTAGATGTCATTAGGATTAGGGGATTCAATGCGAGTCAAAGATTATTTCTCCTTCTCATTCAAAATGTCAATGATGTTTTCAGTTATCTCTTTTCTCCTTTTCAATTCCATAGGGGAATCACTCATAACAACCTCTATTTCTCTTTTTCTAGAGGAAGAGCCCACTTCAAATCAACTTGATTCAGATATACCAGAGCAAGGGTTTATTTTCAAAGATGAGAAATATGATCTATACATATTTGCATTATATTCCAAAGACTCTAGATATCTGTAAATAGGGATACCAGATTCCCACATCACATTATCTTGTCCAAGTAGAGAATTCAAAAAGTAAAACACCAGACACACCAACACGGATCCGAAATGAAAGGGATAACTCTCAATCAATTAAATTCAAAGATTTTCAAGCAAATTTTCAAGTAACATTCTACATAAATCAAACTATATGTTCTCCTTAACCATCATGTGGGAAATATATGTGATAATTATCGAAGTTGAACTTTCATAGTTTCTAAAATAAAATTTGTATAAAATACCATACGCGACATACCTAATGGTCAAATCAACAATTGTATCAATCAACGGTGCTCTAAGATCTCTACTGATGCCAATCAGCTCCTCCACATCTATATACTTCACATTTTTCTTTCTAGGGAGTTCTCCAACACTGCATAATCCAATGATCGGTTCGATTGCTTCCCTTGAGATCAAATAGGGTCTGTCCAAAAAACTTCTTCCATCCTTGAAATGTTTCAACAAGAACAAGATAACCTATTTATCTATAATCCATAGAAATTCACTCCATAAATCCATCCCTAGGGTTTTTATATTCAGTAATTTGATTTCACTTAACCCTAGTTCAATTCCTTTCATTTTCCTATGATCATATTCTTCTAATTCAATGCTTTTCAACTTTAGAGGGGTAACACCACATGATCCACTATCCATTGCTATGATTTCTTGAAATTCAATGAAACTTCTTCGATTTTCTTCTTTATTTTTGCAATCAGAAAAAGGTTTCCAAATTAATAGATATAATCTCTTCAAATTCCTTTTAGAAATTCTTTAGGATTGCTCCAATATCATTCTAGGCTTCTGTTCAAGCTCTTCAAAAACACAATTTAACCAAAAATACTTGCAAACTTCATCTTATACACCATCGAACTTACCCTAAAACACATTAAATGTGGAAGACACCAAAAATTTGTTAAAATTAGTCTTCTTATCATAAAAAAACCCTTACTCGGTCCACAAATCCTCATACCAACATATTTTCCTCCAATTCTTTTTCCAAAACCTCTGAATAATCATTCTTCACATTCCAGCCATGTGCCAGCCTCTAACACACCATTCTTCTAGGGGGTTTTTATAATCCTCTGATAATACTCCTCCTAAGATCATGCTAGGTCCAATTTTTTAATAAGATATCTGTATCAGATGAGGGAACAAACACATCAAAAGTGGGTATGTGCAGGATCATCATGAAAAAAATAGGCCCTTAAGTGGTGAAAAATTCAGAAAAATCAAAATTAGGCAACATGACATTAAAATTTGAATAAGTTATCTATATTATTTCAAAAATATGTAAGAATAGAATATGTACCAAATTGAATGCAGTTTCTAAACTACTAGGTTTATTTTAAAAAAAATCTATTTGGTGAAAAATCGAAATTTCAATGTAGTAGTACGTAAATTTCAGGAAAAAAATAAGAAAAAGGTGTGTGTCTTACCACCCTAACCACAATAAAATGATAATATTTTTTAATAAGATTTTAAATATAAGTAGAGGGCTCATGTCTCAATTTGATGCATATTATTTTGTAATTTTTTTCCAAGTAAATAATTAATTATGATTTTTTTTATTACAACTTATAAAAAATATAAATAACTCATATGTCTGACCACCTTAACTTGGTCAAAACTTCATGAAATTCAATTTTTTTTTTAATCCTACAATATTCGAATCATAGAATGTGACACATGTTTTGGATTCAAAAAATATGATATAGTTTGAAAGTTATAGATGTTTTTCAATTAGCCTATCAATCAAGACTTTAGTCATAATTCAAATAGAAAATGGATAATAATTATTTATTAAATTCAAAGTAAAGAATAATTTATATTGGTGGAAAACTGAGAATCTTCTTTAAAAACCCTTTTCAAATTTGGCTAAAAAAAAGGTTTTCAGCCACATGCCCTACACATACCCATCATATCACCACTTTTTGGCCCATCATGATCCTACACATGCCCAAGTCTTAGGTTTTTCTTCTTCTTCTTTCTTCTTCCATACCTTGTCCATCTCTTGCTTCATCTCTTCTTTGTCAATTTTCTTTATAGGTTCACTCTTCTCTTCTAGGGAAGACTTATGTTCTTTCTTATTCTTACAAACTTTAGATACATGTCCGAGTTTGTTGCAGTTATAACAGACCACTTTTCTAATCAAACTGTCCTCCATTATTCCTTGATCTACACTGATTTTCCCTATGTCCATATTTATTGTAGGTATAGCAGTAGCCATTAAATAATTGATTCATTCTTCCTTCATTAAACCTATTCCTCATTACCCAATTGATCATCCTTACTTGAGATCTGCATTATGTATCCTTGTGTATGATCTTCCCACATTCAAAGCATTTTCCAAAAAGAGAACTAGAAAACTAGTTTATCCTGCTCCTACATTCAGTTGCTCTATGACCATATTTGTTACAAGGAAAAATTCCATAAAAAGAGGGGTACCTTTGTGCATTAGACTATCTCACAGGCAAACTTCTTACAAAATTCCTTCTCTGCTTCCTCTTGCCTTGATTATTCTTCACATCTTTAGAACTTTGACTAGTATCAACTCCAAAGCCACCTTTGTTTTTACATGGTTTTTGTCCTACAAGTACTTCTTCAAGTTTATTGAAGCTAGATATGAAATTATTTTCACATAGTTTAGCCTTCTCTAGTTCAACTCTTAAGTTTACTATCTCCTACTCGAGTCTAGCACATTCATCAAACTTGTTCTACACCATTGTATTCAGACATTCTTCAATCCTTTTCTTCTCTTCTATTATCACTTTCAGTCCAATTATTTCTTGTTTCAACTGTTCACCTACTTCTTTGTGTCTTTCCTTAAATTTCTTCAACTGTTCCTTCAGTTTCTAAACACATTCATTTGCTTCATCAAGGTTCTCTTTTAAATATTTTTTTTCTCTTTCCACTTTATCAACATCTTCAAGAGTAGTCTGAAGCTGTCCTTTATCATCCATTCAACCAACCTTCAGGATGCTTCTCAAGTGGTTAAGCTCTACACAAGGAACCAAAATCTTTGATGCCAATTGTTAAACATGCACAAGATAACTGAGAGGGGGGTGAATCAGTTGTCACACAAATTCAAACTTAAAATATTTATGACTTATCAATTCTTCAACCACACTATTCTATTATTAGATATGAACATAAAACAAAAATAATAGAAAGTAAATCAATGCAATGAAAACCATATTTTTTATGTGGAAATCCCAATAAGGAAAAACCATGGTGAGGGTTAACTCACAATATAAAGTATTTACAAAAGAGGCTCTCTACCAAAAGGACTCAGTGTCCAAGTACAAAGGCTCACTACCTACAAAAAGGACTCACTATCCAACAGGGAGGCTCACTGCCTACACAAGATTATACAAAATAAAATAAGGCTTTATAGCCCAAAATGAATTGGAAAGATGTTGATACAATTTTGAAGATGCTCAATATTCAAAATTTACACCCTTCATTCTTCACTCATCAACTGTTGCCTTTTTTTTATCACACCTTCACATTCATTACTCACTCACTATTTCTTTTGACTCTTCTCTATTGTCCACAAACTATCTCTTTATTTCAAAAATTATTCACCATATATTTATATATATATTCAATCTGCATTGCAAGAATCAATTAGGTCAGCCTAATTAGATGCAATTCATTTATAAAAGATATCAACTATCAACTCCACAAATATTTTCAAAATACAATTTAATTGTTAGCACATTACATTATGTCAGCTCAGACCAAGAAATAAGTTTTCATATCATATCAATATTAACTTAACAAGTCGGCTAGATATAGTCTTCGATGTAACCAACAGAATAATAACACTTAATTGTGTGAGCACTACAACATGAAATAAACTAATCATGCATGCCTTTAACATCCATAAATAATTTCCCAAAACTGCAATTAGAAATTGTCAACTATAGAGAAATGTAGACTAGAATACCAGAGAGACACCAAAAATAATAGATCAATGACTAGAGAAGATAATTCAGTTATACATACAGGTTTAGAGTATTAGACCAAGCTACCAACATGGTGACATCAATGAAAAAATATAGATAACCCACTCATTCTTCCAATAGGTATTTTTACTCTTACCTTGTCCTCCAAATTTTCCTCTAAAACCTAATCCACTACCTCTAAATCCACCTCTTGCATCAACACCTTGGTCTTGTGCTTTGCTCGCATCATCTTGATCCTCATATGATTGTCTTGAAGTGTAACTTGAACCTCTTCCTCTAGAATTGCTACATCTACCTCTACCTTTTCTTTCTTTCCTTCTTTTTAATTCTCTTCGACTCTAATAGCCAACTGAAAACATTCTTCAACCATTCTAGGAGTGACAAGACTCAATTCATCTTGAATTTGAAATATCAATCCATTCATATACCTTGCTATCTTCTCAACTTCATCTTCAACATGACCTATTCTAATGCTCAATTTGTAAAACTTCTCTGTGTAGGCCATGACATCCATCACCTTTTTCCTTAAGTTTTGTAACTTCTTGAATGTTTGAATTGCATAGTCAACAAGAAAGAATTGACTATTAACCTTTGACACCATCCTATCCAATGAATTGATTTTTTCTTTTCCTTTTTTCACTCTCTCCTCTTGTACATAGTTCCACCATGTTAGGGTAGGGCCTTTCAACTTAGTCTTAAAAAAATTACCTTTTGTTCATCTTCTACCTCCTTGTATTCAAAGTAATTGTTCAATGCATCTATCTAATCCAACACTTCTTCTACATCCAACTTTCCACTATACATTGGAAATTCTATTTTCACCTTAGAAGCATCTCCTCTAATAGCCTTCAACATCTTAACCATACTTCTTTCATCAGGGTCCAACTCAACATCATCTTGGACTCCTCTTTGAGGGTTTCCATTCTTACCCTCTTCCTCTTCCTCTCGGTCACTCTCCTCTTCAGTGGCCTTTCCTCTCCTTTGATTTGTTTCCAATGCTGCGAGTTTGGCTAAAAGACTTCTTGAGACTACTTCATCATCCTTATTTCCCTAGCAATGAATACACTACCTTTATGAGGCATTTTGTCCTTTCAAATTACTACTTTTCCTTCTTCAAACTTCAACCTCTTTCCTTAAAATCATCAAAAAATATGCTTTGATTCCAATTTGATTTAGAACAGGTTGGAGATCATTAACCAATCAAAATTCAATCACCTTTGAATAATTTTTCCAACTTGAAGACACTAACTTGGCACTTTCTCACAGTTTCTTCAATTGTGCTTGTAACATTCCAAACAATGAAATTTCAACATAAATTTTAGAAAATAAATCCTACCCACAAACAAAAACTAGTTTTAGATACCCATTAAGCCCTTTAGAAATATATCTTAGAATCATCAGGGGTTTCTTTGTAACACAAACCTCAAAAACTTGTTGCTACGCTACCTTAATCCCTAATTAGGTCACTTTTACAAAGAAACTACTATGTAAACTCTTTCTCGATCACAAATCTCTATTTAAAGACCTCAACTAGGTCACATGGAGTGAGAAATAGAAAAAAAATCAATCGAAGCACCCAAAAATTCACCAAATTCCAAAACCCTACCTACACTTATTTAGGCTTGTTCACATAGGGGTTTATTGATTCTACAAACTCCAAACCTCCACTCTACAAACCAATACTTCAAATATACCTAATATTATATGCAAAAACATTTTTCACCCCTACCAGTTGATTCTCAAAATCTTTTTGATGAACCCTAGCACCAAACCTCTTGTTTTCTTGAAAACGTATGAATTTCCTCCTAGGGCATCATCATATTAGCCCCAAACCTCTTCCCCTGCATCTACAAACCTACAAACATGAAATAAAAACCTATCTAACACCATTCCAATGATTTCAAAAGTTTTCCATTGGTGGAATGGTCATTTATTCCATATTCTTAATCTCAAACCCTCAAAAATAGACTTTTCAACCTATCTTCAATTTTTTGGCTCTAGATGTAACACCCCGTCGTGCGAACCCCAAAGGACAATTAAACAAAATTACAACACAATTTTTTTTTAAAAAGTAAACATAACATACATGTAATACACATTAAATCATAACATGAATTTCATTTAAGTAGATTCATTAGCACATACATCCCTTGGGGTACACGAGGAGTCATTACGAGACTAAGATCCACACAACGACAATAAAGAATAAAATCCAAAGATATAATCCATAACAAATTAAACATTAACAAATATAACACATACATGAAAATCATTGATAAGAAACCATCTGAGTACATAAATACAACATATGCATGATTAACTTAACACAATGAATAACAACTACCATGGCCAATAATCACACCGAGTTTAACATTACATTATAGTACAATGTTCTAGAGGTACAATGATACAAAAGTGTTTCCAATCATGAATGGAAACCATACAACAAGATAACATGATGCACAATATCATAACTGGCTCCAAGACAGATACAACTCTGGAGTCACTGCAACAGCACCAATCTACACCTCTCGATCCTCGATTGGGGACCCAATGGGGTGCTTAGCACGTTCCACCCGACCATGTGGGTTCGAAGACCCACCCCCCGTGCTAAAGGGGGCTGACAAGAAAGAGTCCTCAACCAAGAACATTCAAACAGGGAACCACAAAACTCAACAACATACAAAAGTATCATAAAACTCAAGGATTACAATGACATAATCAACAACATCCAAGAGACAACATAATAACTTAAAGTCATAAATCCCATCACATAAATCAAAGCAATGACCAATAAACAAGTAACCAAAGGATGATCATGAAACACTTCCAAATCAAACTGAATTAAGGAACATAATACAATTCCAAATTGCAATTAAACAATACAATAACATCATATCACAGTACCATAACAGTACAAGGTCATAAGTAAAATATCAATGAGATCATACAAAACCACAAAGTACACCAAAGATGTATCAAGGCAATACTCCATAAATCAATATAAGTCCAATCAACAACAATCTAAACCAACTCCCATAACATACTTCTAGAGGAACACAATAAAGTAAACACATGGGCAACTAGGGGAGAGTGTCATCGCATAGTCCTACATGGGTTGTCCTGTCCTGTGCTCTTCCTCCCAACTGGAGGCACCGATCCCATCTATGGCTGTCCTGTGCCCTTCCTCCCAACTGGAGGTGCTAGTCCATAGGGTGACTCATGCGGAGCCTTAGACCTCTCGTGAAGACGAGGTCACGACCTTGCCAACCATGGCCTTCTCAACCTTCCATTAGTCTGCAAAAGCACTAATGAAGACGAGGCATCCATTTTAAAATCTTGTAATGATATTACTACCCAACCCTCCTAAGTTAATTATTAGGTTTTCACTTGATTACTAACTCACTTGTGGGTTATCCTGTGCCCTTCCCCTTAAACGGGGTGCCAGCCCCCACGAGGAGCCACTCTCCCTAGAGACCCAACAATATCAAACCAAAAACCAAGAAACCAAGGGTTGTACAACATAACAAGAACATTAGATCACAACAGAGGAGCATGCAAGACATTACCCATCTTGCTATAAATACATAATCAAAGTCTCAACAATTCCTGTACAACCCTTTCAAAATCATGAAACCAAAACACTTGCCACATCAAGAGCACATAAAGAGAGAGAACATCAAATGTCAATCATCTCAAGCCTCTGGAAGCCAAAAGAATGAAAACCCACAAACAAGGGTAAAGTGAAGCAACATGAGTATTTCTCCAATAATTCCAACACAAGGATAAAATTTCATCAAATATGAGAGAAAATCAGAAAAGCCATAAAAAGGGAAGGTTCATCAAGACCCATCCACAAATCAACAATGGTGCCACCTCAAATAGGAAAACGCAAAAGAAAATCAACCTTTAATTCAACGAAATCACTTAATGAAACCAAAAGCCACCAACTAGGCATTCCATGGGAGACCTCGATTTCCTCCTCTCAAGATACCTGTGCAGTTGGTATACAAAAGACCTTTGAAAAAATCAACAAACATGACAACAAGATTTCCCTCGCCTCTAGAAGCCCAAAAATAAATCAAATACTCAAGGACTCATCAACAAGGGTAGAAAAAGCAATAAGAGTTTCCAATCAACTAACAACACAAATTTAAGAAATATAAATCCTTTCAAAACCCGGAAGTAGCTCAAGAGAAATTCACACCGAGACAACACCATCAAAATTATTCAACACTTCCAAGGCACCAAATTAAAGAACACCTTAAATACTCAACCACTTACAACTCCACCAAACACTCGCATAATAAACACAACCAAAAATTCAAACAAGAACAATATTTAATAGCCAATCAATTAACAACTAGAACTAAATGACTTTACGACTTACCGATCTAAATTACCCAATTAACTAAAACAATTTATGATAACCATCACAAGTATTCTAAAAGACTTATCCATAAAGAGAACTTACAAACCAACCATTAAATGAATATAAACGAAGTCAATTTTCAAAAGATTAAAATCCCATTTCACCAATAAACTATCCAATTCGAGAATATCCTAATCAATCTCTAACCATGCCCATACATTTAAATTTCCCCTTTCATTTATCAACAGAATTGAAAGCTACTTAATAATTGGGTAGTTAACTCATTCTCATTTCATAACTACTTATGTTCAAAACATTATCTCCTTTCACCATACTAACTTAACACTCACTTCCAATATTTAAATTAATTGTGAAAACCACTTAAGACCAATTGTTTATACTTTAAAATTACAATAATAACAATACTCTAAATACTTAAACTACGTATTAGAACTTACCACCTTAAGATCTTAAATCTATCTAAATAAATTCCCACACATAAATACCTTTTAAAACCACTATATCTTTATATATTTTAATTCTTTTTGAGGAGGGAATGTAAAAAGAGAATAGATCTGTTCTAAGAATCCAACAAGTCTACAAGATTCAACTTCATAAAAAAGGATCACTTATTTAATTCCAAAATAAATTCCATTCCCAAAATATTCACACTAAAACAAGAATTAAATAAACAATGCTGTCATATATTCATAAATTGATTTTTCTACTAAATTATCCTCTCAAAGTTTGTAATTTAACAAATCAATAATAATGATAAACAAAAGATTTCTTTCTATTTTATTATTTCCACTATAACTAAATTCTGTTTTATTTTAACCAGGAAAAGAAACAGAATATTTACTGACAAAATTAAATGGCTACAGCAACAGTTAAATAAGTGCAATCAGAATAAATGAATTAATAAATAAATATATATATACGAATATAAATAAATATATATATATATAAACATACATATATATAAATATATATATATCTATATATATATAAACATATATATATCTTTATAAAAGTAGATGCGCACAGTAAATAAAAATAGAATTCTTGTTTTTAAAAAAAAAATTAAATACATACAAATTTGAATGGTGAATTTTAATCCCAACAATGGCACGGGAAAAACAACGCCCGGCCATGGGCAGTCTACGGACTGCTCACGGTAGTCCTTCGGACTGTCGTGGACAGTCCGCAGACTGTCACACGGTACCGGCTGGCGGGGTGGTGGGTACGGCCGAGGCCGAACCACCACACAGCCACAATTTATAAAACCAACACATAATTCTATGAACAGTGCGATGGGAAAAATAACGAGTTTCAATAAATTTTAATTTTCATTCAATATTTTTACATATATATAAATATATTTGTATTTATATATTTATATATATATATATCTAATATATATATATACATATATACAGAAATCTGAACATTTCGAAATCAGGAAAAATAATCACTGTTCTCTGAACAAGAGAAATATTTTATAACATACATGCATAACAAAAATATCATAATCCCAGAAATTCATTGAAAGGAAATTGTCTTTTAACATATATGTATATTTTTTTATTTTATTTAAAAAAAAATAAAAAATGAAACAACAGAACTATTGTTCATTTCCAGATTTCAAACAAAATCCCCTTTCAATAAACAACAGCCCAGAACCCCTTAGAAATTCCATTTTGACAAATAACAATCCCAATTCCTGATTAAATTTTCATTGATTAAACAATAACCCAATAAATTTTCTTCCCACAAACATTTGATTTCCAACCCCAGATAAAAATTTCATACACAGAAAACAATTTCTATTTTATTTGATGCTACCGAAAATAAATAATTAAAAATGAAAAAGAACCTGGCGTCCTGTGTTTGAAGAAGATTTGTAGAAGCTTAATCCCTCTCGCAGAACCAATTCCTTGCTGCTGATTGTTCCCAGCAATAGATTCCCCAAATTCTCCTTCAAACCCAACCTTCTTCTTCTATGATTTCTCTAGAAAACAGAACAAGAATGCAATGTTGAAAACAAAATTTCTCCAGAATTCCCAAAAAAACTCTCCACAAACAAAGAAAACCCCTTCTTAAAATCAATACCCAGGAAACCCTTCCAATTTCCTCTTCCCGTGAATACCAGAGGTCACATTTCAAGAAATAAATCAAAATAATTATTAATCCTTAATCCCTTTTGTTGCCTTTTTCATGTATTTACATTTCATTTTCTTTTATCATGCATTTGATTAAAAATTAAATAAACTTAAATCCACAAAATTGAACTTTTATTTATATATATATATATATTCATCATCTCCATAATACTTTATTAAATAATTACTTTCATATTAAAATAATTAAAATCAACCATTTGAAAGATTCAAAATAAATGTAATATTTTTACCACTACTACTAATATTTATCTATTGCTTTATTTATTTATTTTTCATATTCTCCAGTTCTCTTCGACTTCCAAATGCTCTATAGGTGTAGTTTCATTTCTTGCTTTAAAACACTTCAGTTTCCTATATCCTTATCCATTTAAATTTCTTATTATAATAATTATCTTTTCAAGATTATTTTGTTCATAATTATTATCAACTTCAATAATTTAAATCAATTTATCTAATAATATCATTTTTACTTTCAATGAATTAGTTTAATTTGATCATTTCTTCTAAATCATTTGGTTTTATTTAATTGATTATTATTTTAATTTCTAATCGTATTTTAAATAACCTTTCAAATCACTTATGATTTGATTAATTATTTAAACATGACTACAAATATATAATATTTTTCACACAATCAAATAACACAGTATCAATGAAGCACACACAAAAACTCACACACAAGTTCAGAACAACCGACACAGAGGGGCACTACATAGAATCCTCAAAATTTATGAAATCAATCCAAATCAAAACCAAAATGATACTAGTTCATGTTTCCACAAATTCAATTCACTTTAGATCAATATGTCTTGAAATTATGAAATCATTACAAAAGCCTATAGCGGTAGAATGGAATAAAATACCGCGAAGAATTAGAGGTTTCTTATTGTTTTTCAACAAAATTGACTTCTAGAACCTTGCTTCGACCCACACATAGTGTATTTAAGCCTTAAACAATAAAAACCAGCTAACACAACTGACTCTAACAACCTTTTGAACTTCTTGACCGTTGAACTTCCCATTCTTTCATTTTTGCACTATGACAACATTTTCAAGATTTTGCAACATTTGGAAGATTGACCCCATATGACTCTAATCACCTAAAAACATTAGAAATGGTCTCAATGGATCTTGTTACACCCAAAAACATGACTGAAGAAAAAAAAAAAAAAAAATAGACCTTATTTACGCAGTGAATCTAGGTGCCCTTGCACCCTTTCTTTACCAAGAATTTAGAGACCTTTTTCCTAGCTAGATGCATCTAAAGGTATGCATTCAACCAACAATAATCATACACAAGCACAATCTTTCAAATGAGCTGAGCATGAGGTTTATGAGATTCCTTAAGGAGGAATATCTAATTAGTAATCACATGGGTCCTATGGAGGAATGGTTGTTGTCCATGTTCAAATTCAACCACATTGTCAGGTTTGAGATCCATCGTGTTAGACCATCATTTAGGTTGATACATGCATATTTTGGGGTGCCTACATTGTATGTTGTCAATTCTACCTTGACAATCAAAGTGCACCAAATCCTTTTGAATGCTGAGAATGCAAAAATTATACCTATTCATAAATTGTTGACATAGTTGTCAGTGTTTAGAAACTATTTAGTTATTATAGTGAACATTTGTGAAATTTTTAGTGAAAAATATTTGCAAACTGCCTTTGGGAAACGTTAGCACTATTAAATGTGGCATGCAATTTTCTTCATAATCTATAATATTAACTCAAAATTTTTTTACATTTGACTATGTGATGTGAATTATTTCTCTCAGATCAAACTTGAAAACATTTCAAAACATTGTTTACCATCCCTTAGTATGTATTACAACATTGCTTACAATTCCTTGGATGTTTGGATGGACAGGTATTACAACATTACTCAATATAATTATAATCACCTAAACTTTATATATAGAAGTGGAAGTCATAGTTTTAAATCTTGTGTAAGATTTTAGTATCTATATAAGTTCCAAGCATGCAAATTTTACCATCAACATAATTTTGTTTGCTGGAGCTCACAATTGAAGAAGCTTAGATCTATGTTTAGAATTTAAGTATTGTTTGATCATTGTTGTTAGATTAGAATGTGTTAAAGTTTTTTCATCAACATTTTAGATCACAATCTGTAAACTATAATCAAAATACAAGAGAGCTAAAGGAGAATGACATTCTTGGAGCATCCCTTTCTTTTTGATTCCTCATATAATTTATGATTAAATTTATGTGTTCTTCAAAGGAGGATACACACAAGGTAAATATCGTAGAGTTTCCTTTCTTGGCATCATCTATTGCTAGAATCCATGAAATAAATTCATGTTGAATATAGTCAGAGAGTTGAAATTCATTGGTTTGTAGAATATTTTGTGAAAGAAATGAAATAACGAATAGCCAAAAATTTATGAGCAGTACATCTCGGGCAGCCTTAACATAAATTTTAGGTGAATACTTCTATTTTCAGCTTGACATACTGGCCTAGTGTTAAAATATTCCAATACTGTCAAAAACAAATATTTTTTCCTCTGAAAATGGCCAGACAACAATGCTAAACTTTCTATGCCCATTAATTATGTCCACAAGATTTTGTGAATAGCTTTTGAACAACATAATTGCATAGTTT
>VDFB02083020.1:0-28727 GCA_007258455.2 Sequoia sempervirens
TTCCACAAAGGAGTTTCTAATAAGTTGTAGATGATGTAAATCCCATTGATTGAAACTAGATATAAAAGAGGGAGTTTCCATCAGAAATTAAAAAAACATTGATTGAAAATGATATAAAAAGAGAGAGTTTCCATCAGAAATAAACAAAACATTCACTGAATTGTGACTAAATAAAGGATTTAATCAAATAATTATCTCATAATTTGTGGTGATTCAGTGCAACAACTATAGTCTAAACAAGAATATATAGTTTGTCTTTTTATGGAACAACTGTTCCTTTACCATAGTTCTATTAGAATGTGAATCAAACTAAAGCTGATATACATATTCTCAATTCTGTTTCCTTAAAGTGAACTATCAGAACAACATTTGATACCAACCGAGACCATATTTCAACTTCCATTGGTTGATTATATCCTCACAATCACATATATAAATGAATGCTTTATTTATTTTCTTTGTTAATTGTAACATGAAAGACCTGACCACTATAATACAGAGAAAACAGTTGGTAGTTCATTGTGGTATTTTGAATTCCTTCCTAAGTTCAAGATGGAAGATCATTCAAAATAGAACAATTAAATGTGTATGGTAGGATTGCTAGCTGCTAAGTAACTGGTATTACAATTAATCTGCAGATCTGAGACTGCAAACTTTAAGGCAAGATGGAGTAAAAGAGCTAACTACTTTGCCAGTGGTGATTGTGGACATACCTTTATTAAAGACTAAGACAGAAAATTATTATCACTGGCATAGCAAATCATGTTGGAGAACATGGAGCTGCCAATTTGAACAGAAATTTGGTATGGAGCCTTTGATCTTCCAAACAATGGTCTCGAGGTAATTCAAAAACAAACTGAGTTCCTGTTTTAGAGAGGCAACGATTTATCTAGGTTCATTGTTTTGGTTCCTACCCACAAATATATAGAGATAAGAGGATTGCATTTTTTCTCTTTAAAGAGTCATTTTCTAGGCTGTGGTCAAATTTGTGCTTTCCCATTTAATATACTGTGAAAGAAACATAAAAGTTCCCTTTTGGAGAATTCCTTATATTGAAGGGGTAATGCTGGGGAAAATCTATAGGTAAACTAAATATGTAGCCTCCAAAAATAACTTCTCTTCAAAGTTGTTAGTTGAAAGGGTCAGGTTTTTCTATAGTGATTTTATATGCACAATTTTCATACGGTCTGGCCTAAGTTGGAACTCAGAGACATAATCCATTGTTGTCTCCAGGATGTTTATGGTTGCTTATTCAGATAAAGATTTGAAAGTTTAATATACAGAGAAAGAAACACAAAGGTAAAATATGAATATTATATAGAATGTAGAGGGCAAAAGGTGTAGTGAAGAGCAAGAAGTTGCTTTGCTAAGGAAAAGAGTAAAGGCATTCTTAGCTCAAGCTTAGTAAATAGTTCAGGATTCAAGAGAATAATCATCCCCACTAATGTCAAAGGAAAAATGATTGGTAGCCATATTCCAAGCCTATCACCAAGGCTACTTGTGATGTAAAATATGGTCTGGGAAGTCAGCTAGTCAGCTAGACCTGTTTCCACATGCCAGTAGCCTTCAATACAGTTGATACATTAAAATAAGATATTTGTTCCAACTATTACCCTGAAGACAAATTGAATAAAATAGAAAGTTTCTAGAAAAATTGAGTGCATTTAATTTTCATTGATATTTTGAATCACACTTTGTGACCCATCATCCTTTTCATGTTAGCTCAATAAAAACATGTGATGCCAATGCAAAAGAATTAGAGATGGGAGATAATAAAAGGAAACATAAGAAGTAATAAAAAGGGGAAGGGGAGTTAAAAGGGGCAGAAATCAACTTGTAGTTGGGAGTGAGGAGACAAGGATGAAAGAATGTTAGGACCAAGAGGTGGCAAATTTTTTGAGGTTACTATGAAACCTATAAGATAAAAATGAAAGTAAATTAGAATTATTAGGGTAAATAACGAAGGTCAAGGAAATTGAGTCAAGAAAAGAGGGAAGGAAAGTGAGGTTGGAAAGAATGATTAAAAAGGGCAAAACCAGGTAAATTGAACTAACATGCAATATTTTCATCATTTTCATCTCTTCATCCTAATGATGGATCACAAAGTGTGATCTAAAACATTGATGAGAATTAAATGTATGCAGCTTTTCCTGAAAATTTTCTACTCTATTTGATGGATTGTGAAAGCCTCATGTTCATTACAAATAGAGCAATTATTTTCAATGAAGAAGTTGGCAATGGATGGAATTTCTTTCATGGAAACCCTGGCAGTTTGGGAAAAACAATACTTTTCTTCAGCAGATATGAGCTTGGGTCCTATAGAATAAATGCAATATCAATAGTTTAAGCGGGTTTCCTCTTCAAGGACTAGTCCTTGGCCAAACAGGAAGCTGTGACTGCAATACCATAAAAATATGATTGAACAAATGCAAGGCCATCAAGGCCAAGTTATCCAAAGTTTGGTTCATTTCATTGAGAAGGTGTATGATTTAATGGTAGGTCAATATCTAAAGTGAAGAGAAATAATACCAGTAAGCCTACGCAAAGAGAAACAATGCTAACAAATATTAAATGCATCAAAAATAAATAATGCCACACTCACAGATAAAACAAGAGATTTTAAGCTTGGGAAACCCTTTCAAGAAAAAATCCAACAAAATAGGAGTCACGCTTACTAATATTAACTCAAAAATTCTCATTACAATAAGATATTTCTAATTTCTCACTTGTGCTAATCCATGTGTGAGTATTTATAGGCACATCATTAGAGGAAACCACAAAGTTGTATTACAATACAATGCATACAAAATGAAAAAAAATTCAAGGAGATTCTAGATGGTGAAAATTTGCACATTCTATGGTGAGTGTGGCACAAAGTAGATGAATGAATATAGGGGCATTGAGATGTTAAGAAAAATATTTCTTGCACTCATCCCAAAGAGTTGACATGGGAGTCTGCATAGTATTTCATAATAATGATGTGTTACAAGAGTGTTGCCAAATTGGAAACTGAGGACTTAAAAGACTTTACTGGCATAGTGGGATACATGGTTGTCACATGCAAAGAAATGCAATGATTAAGATAAGGTATAATGTGCATCAACGTTCAAAGATAATGAAAATGTAAATAAGGCCACCAAGAAAATGTAAGAAAACCTAGCAGAATTGAAGGCCTAAATGTCTTGTGTGTTGACATTTAATCATCCCCCGCAATCTGATCCATTCAATACAGTTGATTTGATCATTAGACCCATTTGTAGGAGGTATAGGAGGTGATCAAAGTCACCACTTAGAATACTTCCTAGGAATCTTCAACTTCCTAACCAGTTACAAAACAATAAATAGAAACTATTGGGATTGTAGTATACTAATCTATTGTTGTGCACAAAGTATTATTTATTTATTTTATGTACTATTTGTTTGGCTGGCTAGAAACTTAATTATTTATGATTCAACCGACTACATCATCACCCCACAAAACAAGTCGTCTTCTAGACAACATTACAACCAAAAAAAATTTACTACTGGGAAGGAGGGTGCGAAGACATCCTTGGATGGATGGATGACGTTAGAGTCGAAGTCAATGATCATAACTTCATGCAGGAGCATCTAGTGGTGTAGGGGCAATCTTGCATCACCCAAAAAAATGTTTTTCCTTATTTTATTTAGTTGTTTTGAGTCCCATGATGGCATTTAAGGGGTGTAAGATAGTTAGAAGTTAGAAAAGGTGAAAAATGCATTTACTATTTTTAGTAAGTCAACCTAAACAGGCTCGTATGGACTTGAAAATTTACCCCAAGGAGTGGAATTGAAAACCATATTCGATGGTTGAAGAATCACCTCAATACCCTGTATCGTTTGGGAGATATTAAAGTTTTTGTCTTGAGAAATTTCTCGAATACAGCTTCAAATTCAAATTTGAAAACCTTAGAATCCCCGAAAAAGCTCAAAAAATGGATGAAATGACTTTTAGGTAATTTCGGCATTGTAGATCTCTTTGAGAGATTTCCAACAATATATTATAATAGAAAATCAGACATCAAGTCAAAAGTTATGGCTTCGGGAAGCTGTCCCACTAAAAAGTGAATTTCAATAAAATATCTTCTTGGGTAGGAAATCAAATGACTAGACTTTTGACACCAAAATAAAAGGGAAAGTTACACTTTCCAAAACATTCTAAGGTGGTTATTGTTGTAAAATAAAGGGTCGAGTGGAGGTTATGGGGTTGGCTCCATTAGTGCAGATTGTGGCTCTGAATAATAGATTTTTCAAAGTTGATTTTTGTTGTAATGAATCAAGGCCATGTGGCTATAGCACTGTAATTTCATTTTCTGAAAGAAATGGAAAGTAAGTTATATTTTGTCTTGCATCTTCAGTGTTGATATCTATTGTTGTGTTTTGTATGGGTTTTGGACGGTGTAACTCTCATCATAACTCTCGCAGTCTATGAACCTCTTCCGTACGTAGTTGTAGTTGATGCTCTGCCATAATCTCTCTCTAGCTTCCTTCACCATGTGAGTAGCCTCCATCACCTGGCGCTTGGCCTGATCCACCTCCTTCCCTTTTGCTGCTAGTTGAGCCTCCATATCCCTCACCTTCTGCTCTGCCTCCTTCACTTTTGACACCTTGGCCTCCCAGGCCGATGCTCTGGCTCTCTCCATGCTAGTAGGTTGAGTTTGCTGAGAAAGTTGCACCTAGAATTTCTTCATCTGCTCAGTCCACTCCTCATGTATCTTTTGTACCGATTGGAGGGCCTCCATCTTTCCCTTCATCGTTTTTTCCATGGCTACCATTTATCACTTTAGCCTATAGAAGACCTCGTTGAAGGCTACCTCTATATTGAATGAGGCTAAAATTAATCGGCCGTCTCTCCCTGCAATCAAGGGTCTCGCTACACGCCATGCTTTTTGCATTATTGGGGTCTCTACTTTGAGCCAACCTCTTGTAGTGAAGCATTGTGCAAACTCCTACTCACACTCTGCTTGGACAAACACCAGTATCCTTTGAACTTCCTTTGCTACCAATGAAGATGTTGTGACCTTTTTCACACATCGCCCCATTGCAAATGGGGACCCCCCTAATTTTTGCTTCGTTTTGAACTTTTGGCTTTGCTTTTCGGTCATTTTATTTGTTGTCTCTCTCTTTTACGCTCTCTGTCTTTCCGGGATGTGTCCGTCATTAAGTTTAAACATGAAATTGGCCAAGTTTGAAAATTAGGGTTTTGAACTTTTCAGCCAATTTGAAGTCAAACGAGGTGAATAAATTGAGATTTGAGATTAACATTGATGTTAGTATACTTCCAACAAATTTTCACTGAAATTTCATCAGATTCTGAGTACTTACTATTTTTAGTAAGTGCGCAATTACAGGCAATCCTTCAGCATTTTTTGTGAATCCGATAGTCACGCTGCGTCCGGAGCACATCAAGCTACTCACAAGTTAAATTTGAGCTGAAACAGGCAACTTACTATTTTTAGCAGTTCAGCTTCCGGAGCCAATTTTAGGGCCTAGTTGCAGAGTTTGTCAACGCATGTCTGCATATTCCTTCTGGGTTTTCAGAGACCTTCGCGATGATGTAACATGCAAAGTGAGACGACAACTTTAAGAGTTCAGCCTTTAGAGGCTATTTTTAGGGTTTGCATGTCAAGATTTTCTTTGCATGTCAGGTGATTCTTTGTGGGTTTTTCGAGAGCTTCGCGATGGTATGACATGCAAACAGAGATAATCACTCCTTTAGCAACTTACTATTTTTAGCAGATACATTAAACACGGCACTTCAGGAATCATGAAGGCGTCGCGATAAAGAGCAAAAGTGGCGAGGGATAAGCGAGTCAGGCGACCATGCAGGAGCCATTAGGGTTTCCGACGGACTCAAAGAGGCGTAAGGGGTAGGTACCGAGGCGATGTATACCGCCGCGATCGGCATCTCTCAAGCTATCTTGATAAAATTTGAAGACCATGAACACTTACTATTTATAGTAAGTCATTCAACAGGGCTAAAATAGAAAGTGGTGGCGTAGCGTCAGCGGTAGAGTGCGTGGTGAGGCGCATCATTAATTTCAAGTCGAAGATAGGTTGTGGAATCCTCGAGAAACAGCGGTTACTATAAATAGTAAGCCACCTCGAGGAGACATGCCAAAATAGCGGAGTCCTTGTGAAACATCGGTATGAAGCAGTCAAGCGGTGATAAAGATCACGACGCGAATTTCAAAGGTTGAGCGGGTTTGTAGAAGATGGAAAATCGGCACTTTACACTATTTTACTAGCGGGCGGAAAGTGGAACACACAAATTCAAGGCGAGCACAAAAGCGGTGACGACATTCGATGCGATAAACACCTTCAGGCAAATGTACTTAAAATTTGAAGGCATTACGACCATTGCTATTTTAGTAAGTTGCTAAAATAGCAGTCTGAGACGGATATCGGGGCATCGATGCCTAAACACATCCAGAGGTTCAAAACAAAGCAAAGTCTGGCGCTTTTGGGCGGAGTTAGCTTGAAGTGCAAAATTGAAAAACTTCGCGTATGCAGAATTAGGGTTAGCATGATCCGAGTCACCTACATCAGGACAAAAACATAAAATTCCTTTGAAATTGATAAATTTTCCAAGTCCGGCCAGTGGAGAAACGCCTTTAAAAGGTGAAGGTTGGTGAAAATCTCCTAAGCGCGAAATTTGAAGTTCAGCCAAATGCACGAAGCGGAAGATGGGTGAAAAATTTTCCAAGTCTGAAAAAATGGAAGCTTACAGGTCAAAATGCGCCCTTAGCTTGCAAAAGGATGAAAATTTTACTTGGGCATTAAAACTTGATGCTCACCCATGAAAATGCGCCCTTAGCTTGCAAAAGGATGAAAATTTTACTTGGGCATTAAAACTTGATGCTCACCCATGAAAATGCGCCCTTGCTTGGAGAGATGCCTACAAATTTGCCTAAGTCTCATAAATTGGAAGCTCAAGCTCCCATATGCGCCTTGAAGAGGAAGAAGCATCAAAAAAATTTCTAAGGCACCCAAAGTGGAAGTAGCACCTCCAAAATGCGCCTTAGGGAGAAGAGGGTGAGCTGGAGAATTTCTAAGTGTTCTAAATTTGATGCTCCAAGGGCTAAATGCACCTAGGCTTGGGGAGATGACATAGAAATTCTCTAAGTATTGAAAACTATAAGTTGCCCACTCCAAATGCGCCGTTGAAGAGAGGAGGTTTTGAAAAATATTCTAAGGCATGCAAATTTGAAGCTCCAAGGTCAAAATGCGCCTTAAGAAGGACACTTAATTTTTTTTCTAAGTGTTGAAAATTGAAAGCTGGACCCCCTAAATGCGCCTTCACTTAGAGATGGAGGGGAAAGTTGGTTAAGTGTTCAAAACTTGAAATATGCTCTCTTGTTTGCGCCTTGAGGAAAGACATGGAAATTGTGCTAAGTATTTGAAGATGGAAGTAGCCTACATCATATGCGCCTGAGCCTGTGAAGGTGTAGGGAAAAGTTTCTAAGGATGGAAATTGGAAGTAGCCTACATCATTTGCGCCTTGAAGAGAAGATGAGATTAAAAATTTTCTAAGTGTTGACAAAAATGGAAGTAAGCCATGGTAAATGCGCCCAAGAACTTAAATGAGGAGAGGGGACTTCAAAATTTGACTAAGTCATCAAATTGAAAGCACAGAGGGTAAAATGCGCCCAGCTAAGAGAGGAGGTTTTGAAAAATATTCTAAGGCAAAAGGATCATCCTGCTCCTATGGCAATATGCGCCCATAGTCAACAAGGTCAAAGCTGAGCGTTGAAAAGTTTATTCCACCTCCCATGCTTGAAGGCGCCCAAGTTAGATGAATGAGGGGAATTTTGACTAAGTCATTAAAAGTGGAAGTACTACCTGTGATATGCGCCATGTAAAGGGTGAGTGTGGAATGAAAAGTAGTAAACAAGGTGAAATTTCTAAGTGTTGAATATCCTTCACCATGTGTGAAATGCGCTCAAGGTTGGATGTGTGAAGGGTGAAATTAGCTAAAGCGTGGCTGGTAATTTCTTCCAAGTGTGAGGTGCGCCTAAGGGTGGAGATAATATGCTAGGCGTTGGAATTTTAAAATGAAAGATATCTCTCATAGAATATAAAATGCGCCCAAGGCATTCAAGGAGAAATTTTTTCTAAGTGAGTCAAAACAATAAAATTTTCTCATCACAAGAAGATGATTTGAAGATCAAATAAAAATTTCCTAAGGCAATCTAAATATTTTTTCTAAGTATTATCAAATTTCCACCTCCCAAGAGGAAAATCACGCCTGGACTTGAAAGTACGAAATTTGGATGAAACTGCCAGAGATGAAGTCAGATGATGCCAACTGCACAGGGTCAATAAAAAATTTTCAAAGTTGAGCAAGGAAATACGCTCAAGGGTGAATAAATGAAATAAATTTAATGAGAAATTATTTTTCTAAGGTTCAAAATTCAAGAAAATTAAATGAACCCGTTCGTTGTATACCCATGAATTCGACACATTCTGAAGAAAATTTTCTTCTGGGTATTGAAGATTGTCAACGAGGAGCGGATTTTAGTGTCTTCTACAGTTCGCCGAAGCCTTCAGAATGGAGATTTTTGATGGGCACTTGAATAATGAATTTCCTAAGTAAAAGTTTAAAAAAATTTCTAAGGCAAGAAAGGAAGATGTTGAAATATATCACCTTGGCGGATGAATTTGAAGTTGGGCACCTAGATAATTTTTGATCAAATTCCTGATGAATGCATTTTTCTCGGGCCTAAGTCGGATGAAATATCAGAGTGAAGTACGCCGAGCAGAATGCAAGATGGGTTGAAAATTTGGCTAAGGCATGAAGAATTTGAACACAAAGTTGGCTAGTGAAGACGATGAACCCTTGGAAGTTAAAACACGAAAATCCTAGTAAGTAAGTTGAATTTATATTATGAAATGTTCTAATACTCTTCTCCTTGCTTGTTTTGCAGGAGAAACGTCGAGACCAAGCAGTGATGATTTAAAGTGATGAAGAAGATAATCCAAGATGGCATTTCAACCTCGAAGGAAGAAAAGTTGTGAAAATTGGCTAAGTGTTGAGACTTAGTGATAGAGAAGAAACGTTTTCAAAACTCAAGATGGAAAAGAATGGAAGCTCGAGCAAAGTTGAAGAACAACATCAAGGAGGAAAATCATCGTCGAGTAGGAGAAAGAAAGTTGTATGCTTGATGTTCAAGAATTTGAAGCAGTGGCAACTAGACTCATCCGGCTTGCAGTCAAGAAGAAGATCAAGAGCAGTGTGAATGCGTTTCCAGATGGGAATCTTTTGGATGATGGACATTAATGGCTCATTTATTACCCCACTCCTCTTGGTGGCGATTTTTAGGGTGAATCTTGTTTAGGGCTGAGGTGGCACGATCTGGGCCATCCAGCCGATTGTAATCTGAGTTGTCCGTTGGACTTGGCCATCTATAAAAGGGGGAGTCCCCCTCATTTGTAACTCATTAGAGGTAGAAGTTGAATCAGAGTAGAATTAGAGTAGAGGGACAACTTAGAAGTAGCTTAGTATAGATTGATAGTGTAGTTTGAAGAAGAGGGAAAGTTTTCCCTTTGAAAACTTTGTAAGAAATTGTTGTGAACGCTCTCCCCAATAAAAAGAATTTTCATTGATGATGAATTTAGTCTTTTGTTGTAGTATTGTAAAGTTTCTTAGGTCCTTACGATTAAATTGACAAAGTAGAATAAGTTTCATTTCATGCAAGCATTAGATAGTAATTGTGGAATGTGGTCTTCAATTTGAGAAAACTTAGATCTATACATATACACTAGTGTGTTATTTGATGGTGAATGTGCTGTGTGGTCAAGCTGGAACATCCACGGACTTGGATTCATGATTCACACATTGGTATGTAATGCGTTGTGGCGGTGCTACGTGTTGAATTATGATCTGAACACCAGCAGGCTACTCCTCACGAGAAGATTGCACCGACTCGAGTGGAGGCTGTCAGAAGTGAGGAGCAAAGCGGTTTGGTTGAAGTTTGCTGAAGTTGAGCTCCATATCCACTTACTTAGAATAGATTTAGACTCTCTAAACCCCTGCAACCACTTTAAATTCAGTACTTTCTAGTTAGAATGGGAAGCTACATTGATCATTGTTTTGCCAGGCCACACCAAACATCGAGAATAAAATGCCAGGCTACTCTATCCTCTCTTGAAAACCACCGCGTATGCTAAGATTGCGAGAAGATCATATGGCGATTCCAAGGTTTCTTTAGTCGGGTCTCGACGTGTGGATAAGCTCAATGGCCGTTGTGATTTGCTGGTAATGAACAAGGGGACTTACGTAAAATCTTTGCAAGTTTAGGACTTAGGAAATTTATCATTAAAGGCTCTCAATTAGGACTTTCGATTGTGGATCTCAAAAAAATGGCAAAAAGAATAGGGTTTAGGAGAATCTAGTCTATGCCTAAGAACTCAAGAGACAGTAAGGACTCGGTGAAGAGAAATAAACCACACTTTGTTTCGCCTCCTGTTGGACAACATACGCAAAATGGGTGCAATCTTCAAGGGGTTTGTGAGAATAATTTTCAAACCTCAAATGAGGCTGAAGTTAAGCTTCCACAATTAGGAGCTCAGGCTAACTTTACGCATCGAATGCAAATCATCCATTCGAAGAAAGTATGAGCTACACTTCACCATTGAATCAATACGATCAATCTTTCATTCAATTAACCAACTTTCAAAGCAAATTCTACCTAATCTAACTTTAACTTTAATCTATGGCGGAAGATAATATGCAACCTCGCTTACTATTTGACAATAAGAAGTTATTCAAGGCAAATCATGCTCAAGAGCTTTTATCATTCAAAATAGTCTCAATGCGACAATACACATATTCTGTCTCCACACCTTACAAATGAGGGGGCGAGCTCAATTTATAGGCTCCCCAATTACAATTCAATGGCCAAGATTGATTTCAAATCAACGACCGAGATTACAAAATAAAACCCTAATTAGGGTTTGTCACTTTCGACCAATGAGAAAATTTCATTTGAGGACACTTGTCCCTTTTGCTAAATATAAACCAACAATAAAATAGAAAGTTGTTGTATGTTGATTTGGAAGAATTTGATTGGTTGGAAGATGACGAGGCGCCACCTCAGCGTGCTGGATGCCTTCCTTGGTTGCTTCGTTTTTCTTCATGTACTTGCCTTAGAATATTTTCCCTGCCGATGACTCTATCCGTTGTGCTTGTTCCTTCCTAGCTTTGATCTTGGATTCCTTTTGAGACTTTGATTTCTTCTTCTCGCCTATACTGGAATCTTTGAGGTCTGGAAGTCTCCCCTTGGAGCATGTGTCTAGACTTGAAGTTGGTTGCCTTGGACTTCCTCCTGCTTGAACTAGGTTGATGTTATTCCTTTGGATTTCCTCTTTAAATTCTCCAATTTGTCTTGGAGCAAATTGTCTAGTATGGATATCTGTTTGGAACACTCTTCTTGTCACCATCTGATTCTGATTGGAAGTTTGTTTTTAATTCTTCAGGAGATGAAATCCCTCAAGAAGTTGCCCTGATTGCTTCAACAGGTCTAGGATTGTAGATGAAGTCCTTCCAAGATGTCTGGATATCCGTTCAAGTGTCTTAAATTTGGAGAAGAATGCCCCTGTGCTTTCGCCACAATGGAGGAAATCGGAATTTCCTCTATGAAGTATTTCCCAGACTTAGCCAAATTTTGGCTATTTTGTAACACCTTCATGTGGACCATTCAACATTTAGCCAAGGTTTTGGCCATCTCCATGCTCGAACGAACTTTTCCTGTGGATTTGCCTTCAATTCTGAATCTGGCTTGTGCTAAGGATTTTATTCATTTCCTTTTTACTCCTCTCCATCCTTCCTGTTTTCTGTCCAACACTTAGTGAATTCTTCTCCCCAAGGTATCAACCCTTAGCCAATTTTTTGAGTTTTAGCTAATTTTCTCATCCTCTCCTTAGGCGGACTTCACATGAGCTTGGACGTTTTCTCTCTCGGCCTAAGTCGGACTTCAAGCCACTTTGGACAAACATCTCTGGGGATAAGTCAAACTTTATCATGCTTGTGCCATTTCTCAGTTGAGCAAAGTCGGATTTGCTAGTGGTTTCACCATCTTTTCTTTATGCTTGGCGAACTTTCTCAACACTTTGACATTTCTTTTCTTGGTCTAGGTCGGACTTTGCATCATGTTTGCCATTGTACTTGGCGGATCTTATGGATGTCTGGACATACCTTCTCCAAGCAAAGTCGGACTTTGTAAAGGTTTGGACATGCTCTGCTTAGGCAAGGTTGGACTTTCTCATGCTTGTCCCATCCTTTTTCCCTCACTCCATTTGGCTTGAAGCAGACTTGCCACCATTCCACGCCATTGCTTCTTCTTTGAAGATTCGCCTCGTGTCGTCATCCACTTGCAAGAAATAAAATAAACAAATTCAGATTTTCTCTCTCCTGAAATTTTACCACTCTCTCTCCACAGCCATGGTGAATTTAATTTGCCCTTAGTTTTATCTGCGGCGGTGTTGTGACCTTTTCACACATCGCCCCATCTAAAATGGGGACCCCTAAATTTTTGCTCCGTTCCGGTCTTTTGGCTTTGCTTTTTGTCTTTCTCTCTCTCGTTCTGCTTCTTTTCCGCTGTCTGCTTTTCTGGGGACGCTCCCGTCAGCAAGCTTGAACGTAAGGTTCGACCAGGTCTGAAATTAGGGTTTCACGTTTTTAGGTCATATTGAGATCAGATTGAGTTGGTTTGACAGCTTTTGAACCTAGCAGGGTTATTACCATGTTTTCAGCAAGCGACCCCTGAACTTTCACTGAATTCTGCCATCATTCTATTTTTAGTAAGTTTCAGTTTAGGGTTGATTTTTGTAAGATTTTTCACATTTTGGCAACTTCATTGCACTCAAAGCACTTCAGATTCACTTTTGACAAATTTTGAGCAGAAACTGACAACCTGCTATTTTTAGCAGTTCTGCCTTCGGAGGCAATTTTCAGGGCTTAAACGCAGAGTTTTTCAACGCATGTCCGGAGATTCCTTGTGGGTTTTTCGAGACCTTCGCAGTGATGTGACATGCAAAGTATGATGATGACTTTCAGCATTCGGCCTTCGGAGGCCAATATCAGGGTTTGCATGCAGACATTTTCAGCGCATGTCGGCATTTTCTTTCTGGGTTTTCCAAGAGCTTCGCAACGATGTAACATGCGAATGGAGCTGACCACTTTTCGGAAACTTACTATTTTTAGCCAGTGCGTGCATGTTGAAGATTTTTCTGGGTTTTTCTGGGTTTTTCAAGATTTTTCGGGCAGTGTGACATGCAAGATCATCCGACAGCTGGTTGATCACTTTTCAGGCCGCTTTCTATTTTTAGCAGGTATTACTTGGGCAGCAGCTCGACGCTTCAGAACTGCAAGCTGATCATCATGCAACTGAAACGACGTCAAACGGAGCTCATCTAAGCGACATGCATAAAATTAGGGTTTCGAGCTTCAGCGCTAAAAATGAGGAGTCAAAGGTCAGAATGTTCAAAGCTGAAGTACCCATCACGATCAGCATCCTTTCGAGAGTCTGCTGGCAAAATTTGAAGGCAATCGGAGAACTTGCTATTTTTAGTAAGATATTCTCGGCGCAGGCTATAAATAGAAAGTTGATCTCGGCGTCAGCATACACGGGCAAGTTCACCAGCGATGGGCCCACTGTCCAAATTTCCAAGCAAACGGAGCAAGGAAGGTCTCAGAAACAGACACTTACTATAAATAGTAAGTCACCTCAGCAGCGGCTATAATTGGCAGGTCAGCACCAAATCTCAGCAAATACAGGTCGAACATGTGATGAAAAGTCCGTGGCGCGAATTTCAAAGCAAACAGAGTTACAGAGATTGAAGAACCAAGCATTTGCTATTTTTAGCAGGTTAATTAGGGTTTCCTAAAATCAAGGGCGGAACCTGACATTCACACAGAAGCAGCATCCAGTAACGATCACCACGCTTCAGGCATTCGACACGCAAATTTTGAAGACTTTCTGAGAAATTTCTATTTTTAGCAGGTTGCTAAAAATAGCAGGTACAAACAGACATCAGGCGCTGACAGAAAAGGTTAGTCGAAATTCAAAGCAAAGTGAAAATCAGGCTTTCAGGAGTCAGAATCCAGTCCACGGCGCAAAATTTCAAGAACTTTCTAAAATAGAAAGTCAAGGCGAGTTAGGGTTGACCACGGAAAATCAACTCAAATCTGGCAACAGGCATAAAATTTGCTAAATTGGATAAAATTTCAAATCCAGCATTAAGGCTCACTTTGAAGGCTGAACGGAGGTGAAAAATTTTCTAAGCATAAATTGAATGTAGACCCTTGCAAAAGCGCCCCTCTTGACAAAAATGAAAGTTGGACCATGCAAATGCGCCCAAGAACAAAATGGAAGTTCACCCTCCTATATGCGCCCCTAACTTGATGCTGGACCCCTTGAATGCGCCCCTCTTTGAAGATTTTAGAATTTTTGCCTAAATGCCAAAAACTGAGAGTTGACCATAGCAAATGCGCCCAAGAAGATTGGAATGGTGAAATTTTTTTCTAAGTGTTAAAGCTAAGCAGAGACCCTACTATTTGCGCCCAAGCTTAAAATGAAAGCTTGATGGGTAATTTGCGCCCCAGGTCATTGAGATGTTATAACATGAAAAAGTTTCTAAGGCAAATAAAAACTGAACGTAGCCAGGGTGATTTGCGCCTAGGCCAAAATTGAAACCTCCACCACCCAAATGCGCCTATGTGCCAAAAGTGGAAGCTTATGGGTCTATTTGCGCCCCTCTCAAAGCTGAAAGCACCTTGTGAAATTTGCGCCTGGGAAAGGGGTCTTGAAAACAACTAAGTTAAAACTCGAAGCTCCACTAGCTATATGCGCCCAATGTTAAAGATTGATGCTTGGTAGGCAAAGTGCGCCTAAGTCAAAAGATTGAAACCTTGGAAGGAGATTTGCGGCTAAAATGAAAGTCAAAGGTCCCATATGCGCCCAAGCACAAAATGGAAGCTAAGACATCCAAATGCGCCCCTATGTGTTAAAGTGAAAGTTAGAAGGACCAAATGCGCCTGGCAAAAAGTGAAAGTTGGATGTCTAAAATGCGCCCAGTGTCAAAATTAAAAGTTGCATCCCTCATTTGCGCCCCTCTTTAACAAATTGAAAGTTGGATATGGTAAATGCGTTAGAATCAAAATTGAAACCTCTGGGTCTCATTTGCGCCCAAAGCAAAATTGGATGCTTGCCAGGTCATATGCGCCAAAGCCAAAAGTAAAAGCTGAAAACGACAAGATAAAAACTGTGAGTAAAAGGTATAAAATGCGCCCTCAAACATCCACCATGAATACGCGCCCTTGAAGCTGGGCGTAGACCCTCTTAAATATAGCCCACGGTCATTGGAGAAAAACGTCTAAGTGCAAAAGTGAACGCTTGCTATATCAAATGCGCCTGGCATCAAAAAAACTGAAAGTATAGGGCATTGTATGCGCCTCAGGACAAATTGAAAGTTGGATGATTGATATGCGCCCCCCTTGACAAAATGGAAGCTAGATGGGACAAATGCGCCTCAAGCTGAAAGTGGACACTCTCTTTTGCGCCCAGCCCCCAAAGCAAAAACATAAGGAAAACGCCTAAGTCTGGAAATTGAACGTAGCCATGCCCAAATGCGCCCTTGGGTGTTTTGCGCCCAGGCTCTAAAGTGAAAATACGCCTTGGCAAATGCGCCTGGGACAAGATTGAAAGATGAAGACATGATATGCGCCTGGGAAGTGGGTCTCGAAAAGGCTAAGTAGTGGAAATTGGATGTTGACCCCTCCATATGCGCCCCAGGGCATGAGGGTGTTAAAACATAAAAAAAATTAAACATTAACCCACTCTTTTGCGCCCAAGGAACAAGATGCTTAACATGTAATGTGCGCCTGAGGAGAAGTGCTCGAAATAAAACTCCAGACATACGCCCAAGATCAAGATGATTCAAAATCAAAGTACAAAGATTGAAGTGCGCTTATGGAGGAAAATGTTTAAAAGGAAATCAAAGGGCGTTAATCTTGAAATAAAAGAGGCGTTTAAATTTTTCAAAAAAGCAAGTAAATTAAAAGGGCGTATGATGAAGATGTTCCAAAATTAAAACCACCACCCATGTCTTGCGCCTTGGACAAAAGGGGTAAGAGATGATTTAATAAATTAAGAGGGGCGTTTAATTTTATTTTCCAAAAGGCAAAAGTAAAATAAAAAGGCGTTTGAAATAATAAAAGAAAATCAAGGTGGCAATTAAAATTTTAAATTTTGACTTCAGAACACTTGAAATTTTCTCAGCACGAAAAAAAAATCGAAAGGCAATCGGAAGAAATTAAAATTTCTCTAGGCAAGACGGAGAAATTAATTTAATTAATCGATTTAATTATTTTCCTAAGTCTAATATTAAATTCCCCCTTCGATTTTGACCCATGCAATTTTAAAATATCGGACGATTTAACAAGGGGAATTTGTTACGGACGGAAAATAAAATTTTTGCCTAGCCAATTTTGACCATCGATGTCGATTTTTAAATGCGTTGAAAGAAATAAATTAAAATGGCGATTAAATTAAAATTTTAATTAATTAAAAGTGCCATTTTAAAATGCAGTCGAGATAACTTCAAATCGATGTAAAAATGATTTTCTCGAAATCACTGGAGGTAACTGGCAGTCGGGAGGGAATTTTAAATTTAAATCGAGGAAAGAATCTCCCCGAATAGCAAATTGTCATAATAACTGCCAGACGACGAGAATATTCCCTTTTAAATTTAGCAGACGCGTCAGTCATGATGAAAGGAATAAAAGGCATCTGCTAAAATTAGCGCCAACCTTTTGCTATAAAACTTCGAAGGTTTTCATTATCGTCTCACAAGATTCGAAGTTGAGATTTGTGCTGGCAAACTGAGTTGTGAGATTTAATTCGAGAAGTTGCTGAAAGTTCGAAGTTTGAGATTGAAGTTGCTGAAAGTTCGATTGTTGGAGTTGCTGAGATTCGAGTTTGCAAATCGCAAAGTGCTTCGAAGTTAAAGGGTTTAGCTTTTTAATTTCTTCACGTTATCGAGGTATGTCTTCGAAGTTGCTAAAGCTTTTTATTTTGCTGAAAGTCGAAATTGTTTTTGAAGTTAAAAGTTGAAATGCTGAAATGCTTTATTTATGCTGAGAGTTGAAATGCTGAGATTGTTTGAATGCCAAGTTGATTGGGCTTTAATTTTTCGAAGTTGTTTGAGATTGCTGAGGGTTAGAATCGAATTGGGTTTAATTTGTAATGACTTCGAAGTTGCTGTTTTATAATTTCGAAGTGTTAGCTTTTGATTGCTTTTCGAAGTTGCTGTTTTATAACTTCGAAAAGCTGATTTTAATTTATCGAAGCTTGCTGATTTTAAACTTGCACGTTTAAGGAACTCTCGAATTTATTTTCTTCGAAGTTGCTGATGTATAACTGTCGAAGAATTGATTTCTGACTTGGTAGTTTATAATTCGATGGCTTGCTGATTTTAATTCGAAATTGCTGATTTTAAAATTTGCTGATACTTAGCACGCTTTTTCGAAGTTGAAGTTAATAGAGTAAAATTCTCGTGAGAAGTTAGGTTATTTATTCTGGTTGCGAGTTGCTGGAGGTTGAAGTTTTAATCTTGAGAAGTCAAAGTTGGATGCTAACGCTACTAACGTGTATTTATTTTGCAGCCGCCAGCCGCCTCACGTGATTGTCGTTTTTAAAAGTTGATGGGGTAATATTCGCTTTTGTTTTGCAGATGGCTGACGCTGTTGGCACAAGGCGGAACTAAGGAACTGTTTCTTGAAGCTACTTGCGCCTCGAGCTGACCCGATCATCAAAGTCACGAAGAAATCGCCGTCCACGAGTCAAGATCACCTCAGAAATCACGGCAATTTGGCCGGATACCAATCACGGGTCAACTAACCCTCGAGGGCGTTCATCGCCCGAATGTCCTGCAGACGGGTGGCGGCCTTCCGACGGAGGCATCAGAGTCTTTGCTGCAGAAGGTGGTTGCTGGCTGGGGCTTTCCCAGCGGCGGGTTCGGGACGGTGCTTGGCTTTTGCCGTTACGGGGTTCAAGACCGCTCACTCTCTGGGTGGTTTGGGTCAGGCTGCGTCAGCTCGGAACCGGGTGAAGAACGCGGGTCTGCTCGGAACTGAACCGCATGAGACTCAGGAGCAGGCGGATAAGATGTACGCCACAACCTTCGAGAAGCGCATGAAGAGAATAAACACCACATGGATGCGCAAGCCAAAGCCACCGGCTGCTAGGCTACCGAAGCAAATAATATCAGAAGAGCTGAAGCAGGAATATTGCGACATTATTATGTTGCTCAGCAGGGTCAATGGTAGCCCACAGTCTTTCATTTTCGAGCCATGGATGTTCTTGTACATCAGTGTAGTACTCGAGGGGAACGAGCAAGTGAACTGGGCGAAGATGATAAGTGACAACATCGATGAGCAGTTCCGGGACCTCAGAAGAACGAAGACATTTTATATGAGCTCATATGTCATCTATATGTTGGCTCGAATGACCAAGTACAGGGGATTGGCGTACCAAGAGCCAATTGGCTGCGGCTACAATCAGTTTAAGATCCACCAGTCGTGCAGGCAGCTACATCTCACTCACACTGGTGACTTCCAAAGAGTGAACGACGCCTTTACTATGTACATCACGAGAACACTTCAGCAGAGGCTACAGCAGAGGATCTCCGAGGAGGCACAGGCGTTGATCGAAGAATACGGGTGTTGGTTCATCCAATTCCCAAAATTTACCTACTTGAGACTGCCAGGGTACGATTCCTATGTGTATAAACTACCAAGGTACCCCACTAACAGGATGATCCTACTTGAGTTGTCTAGGCAATTGGTGGCCTACGACAAGATTATAAGGCGAAAGAAGAAGGGAGGTCTTCATTTTCCCATTGTGTTGGGAAATTCACTCGAGGAGCGCCCGACTTTGCAAGCAGCCAAGGAGGCTGAGAATGAGCTAAAGTTTTACAAGCTGACTCTTTATACCAGCAGGCAGAATTTTGATCCCAAGGGGATAATTGGAACAGTACAAGGAGAAGAATTTAAGCACAAGGCTCACATGGAGGACTTTTGGGCAAATGCTGCAGGCGAGGACGAAATCAGAAGGACATTCTCAAGGCTGCCTCTAAAGCTAATCAGGGAGTGCGAGGTGATCAGGGTGCCGGATCAACTGGAGGAGGATACTAGGGTCACCCATCCAGATTTTGAAGCAGTGAAGAACACGCCTATACCACCTGTAGATTGGGTTGAGTCGGAGATTGTGGATCTAGACACTCTATTTATCCCAATCATGACGTTTACAAGAGCTTGGGTGGACGAGCGTGTTAATAGATTGAGGAGGAGATCAGTTGCTCTCACGTATAACCTCATGGGTGATGGAAAGCCACCAGTGGTAGCAAAAAGGAAGAAGCAGCTCACACGAGGTCCGGAACCAAAAAGAAGAGAGCCCGTTCAGCCAGAGCCCGTTCAGCCAGAGCCTCAGGGATCAGAAGACACGTCCTCAACTCAATTGGTGTCTCATGCTTCCAGTGTACGTGAAGTGTCATTATTTGCTAGTCAGAGAGCAAAAGGGAATGAAGAGCTAGAGGATGGAGAAATTAACCAGCCGATGCCAAGAGAGGTGGATACTCAGAGTGTGAATGATCCCGAAGCTGCTAGTAAGCGGGATGAAGGGGAAGACACGGACATGGACACCCACTTCGATTATTCCTTCGGAGAGGAAGATGCTGGGGCACATGAAGGAAGTGATCAAGAGGTCGAGATAATCGAGCCTCCACCAAACACCCCTCGGGAAGAAGTTCGAGAAGTGGAAGCCACTGAGGAGCAGCCTCTGATTGTTTATGATATTCAACGAAATTGGCTTACACAGGCAATCCGAAGGGACCAAGATGATGACGCCAGCCTAGCAATTGAGATGGAAGCACTCTTGAATAGGACAAGCAAGTCGCCAAAGCGCAAGAGGGCGAGAAAATATACAAGGATAGAAACTAACGAGGCAGGTTCCCGGAGCCTTCACATCGCTGCCCCAAGAGAGGATCATGACTTGAGTGATGCGATGCCAGAGAAATACACAATCACCACTGTTGAGTTGGGACGCCCTTCAGGAGCGCAGGTGGTGGAAGAGGCTGAAACTTCGTTTCAGGCATTAAAAGATAGGCTGGTAAAGAAAGAAGGAAAGTATAAAAGGTTGAAGAAAGAGCACAGAGCGTTGGTTGAATACGTGCAAAATCTCGCACATCCTGTTGCTCAAAGTAATCCAGCAGCAGAGCTTCCACCAGAGGTGCCACGTGAGCCGATCAGCGGCTTGGAAGAAGTGAAGAGGGCTGTGCGAGAAGGAGATAAGTGGGTGAATGGTGTCCGCATTGAGGCAGAAAAGTTCATGGCAGATCTCGCCTCAGCATTCCAGAATGCTTCCGGTATCCTTTCACGATTAGATGATGTTGAGCAGGCTTGGGGAGATACCCACATCTTCCAAGACAATACTATCCCACGCCTGGCTGTTTTGATGCGTGTTCCCACGCAAACTCTGGTGAACGAAGGGGTAATTCAGGCTGGTGACAGATATGACTTCCGTGGATGGCATTCAGCGGCATTCACAGGGAAGGGTTTCTTTGATGCTGCAGCAATAGAGTCTTCCAAGATCAGAAAGGCCATGAGGAATATTCGTGAGAGTATTCTCAACACTTTGGAGTCGGTATTTGCAAAAAGGCTCGCACATGAGGAGATAGATGCAGAAGGATTAAGGGCAAGATTGCAGCCGTTCTTTTCAGAAATGAGGACGTTTTCCCAGCTAGATTTTGAAAACATCTCCACGTTTTCAACGATCATTCAGAGCACACAGGATTCCATCGAAACATGGGGAAAATCTTGCGAGAGGCATGAACAGATGGTGGCCATCTTAGAATATCAGCTGAATCTCACTCCATCAATTTCAGAAGAAGAGGTCGATGCAGTGTTGGCGAGATTCATAGCGTACGCGGTCAGAGAGAAGAGCAAAGGAATCCGGGTCATGGACGAGAATCTTCTAGAAGGATAGTGGGCATTAATTGCTCATACCGGTCAAAGGAGGAATCTGCTATTTTTAGGAGCATTTATGACGCCACTCCTCCACCTTCTGGCGGTTTTTAGGGCAAACTCGTCTAGGGCTGAGGTGGCTCAATCTGAGCCCTCCATTGTAATTTGATCTGGACCGTCGATTCAAACAGGCCAGCTATATAAGGGGGAGTCCCCCTCATTTGTACACTAGTAGTCATAGAATCTGAGAATAGAGAGCAATTGTTGAGGCAGAATAGAGAGTAGAAGCTTTTAAGTAGTTTTTCATTTGCATTGTTGAAGAAGAAGGGGAATTCTCCCTTAGAGAATTTTGTAAGAGATTGTCACAAAAGATTATTCTTAATAAAGCTTTTCATTGATGGTGAATTTCAACTTTGTTTGGAATAGTTCGTGAGGTTTCTTATTCCCTTTGACTTCAATTAGGAACTTAATTTCATGCTTGTAGTTAGATATGGATGTTTATGCTTGATATAAGTGAATTTCTTTTATCCATACCACTAACGTTCTTGCTGATGGTAAGTCCGTCTTGTGTGGTCAACTGGACTTTTAGTACTTAACTTCAATCAAGGTTCATAGGTGGTTATGCATCGTTGTGATGGTAGTTGCTCTATTGAATCGTGATTTGAACATCATTTTCACCCTTTGAAGATTGCACTTACCTTGTTGACGCTGTCCAATAGGAGGCTAAACAATGTTTGTCGAAATTCATTTAGGTTGAGCGTAATATCCATTTGCATTTAGATTAGAAGTTAGATTTTAGAAATCTCGGCAACCATTCAATTCTGCATAATCCTGGTTAGTTTTAGGAAACTTGCATCATAAAGCCAAATCATTCGCGCATAAAATCCCCTTTAAAAGCACACATTGGTTGTCACTACACGTCTTGTGAACAACTACGTAAGTCCCCTCGTGAGTACACAGCATACACACATCAACCAAACTGAGCCTATTCGCATTTAAAGAACCTTGGAGTTGAAGGCGTGATCTCACTCGCAATCTTAGCACGTCGAATACTTTGTTCAAGAGAGAATAGGGGATCCATTTGGAAACTTTGTTCTACCTGCTTGGTGAGGTCACAAAAATCACATCAGCGGTAGAGCTAAATTATTTTCCTCCAAAACATCTCTGGCAAACTTCATTTTGTCCAAGGCATTGAAAATAAATTATTAAAATATTAAAATATTTTAATTTATTCCAACCTGTTCGTCTTCGACCCATGGCTATTTCGATTTTCTCTTCATTTTCTCTGGCTAAAAGTTTATTTGCCAATTTTATTCCCAATTTCGTCTAGCCAAGCCAAAACTTAGCCATTACGTCAAAAATTTTATTGCCGGATCCATATTTTTCTTTTCAAATGAAATTTTAATAACATCGAGCCTATCTTCTTGCTTCAAAGTCAAATTTTCTCTTGCTTTCGATTGAATTTTTCTAGGCAAAACCCTCATCACGGATGTGTCTTCATCGGTAATTTCTTTGGCTTGACAAAATTCTTCTTCCCTTACGGCCAGAGTACCTTCATACCTCTTTACCCATACGCATTTTTCTCTAGCCAAAGTTGTCGGAGTTTCTCAACATTTTCTCCAGATACCCACACTTAGGAAAATTTAATTTCTTTTCCACCTTTGTGTTAGGCATACTTCGTTTTATTTCTTGCCATATCCCAATCTTCTTTAGCACGTGTCCTCCCAAACTTGGCACTTAACCTCTTGAGGACGTCATGATTCCTAGCCCAAAATCTTTCTTTTTTCATCTTTTAGCCTCTATACTTAGGCAAATATTCGAACTTTTCCTTGGACTAGGCATCAACACTTAGCAAAAATCATTATTTTATCCCTTCATGTGCTTAGGCGGACTTCCTTAGCCTTTTGGACAAATATGGCGGACTTCTTTGACACCTTGCTAGCCCCTTCCAAGTGTATGGCGGACTTCACATGCATCTTGGACAAGCATTTTTGGATGTCCCACTTTTCTAGGGCGGACTTCAAGACTTCTTAGCATTTGTTCTCATCATTTTATCCCTTTGGAAAGGATTCTCCACCTTTCTAGGCTCTCATACTTAGCAGATTTTCGAAATTCTCTTTGCTGGGTACCAACACTTAGTGAAAATTTTGATTTTTTCCTCTTTTACATGCCTAGGCGGACTTTGGATAGTCTTCAGCCAAGTCCCACCTTTCAAGGGCGGACTTTAGAGCTTTTTGGCACTTCCCTTAAAGTGAATGGCGGACTTTGTTGGATGCTTGGACATGCTTCTTTGTGGATGGCGGACTTTGGAGGAGATTAGGACGAGCATGGCGGACTTTGAAACTTTTTGGACATCCTTCCTTTGAACATGGCGGACTTTCAAGCCCCTTTGGCACTTCCTCTTTGATGCATGGCGGACTTCAAAGGATCCTAGGATGAGTACCTTTGGTGCTGGGCGGACTTTGGATGATCTTAGGACATGCATGGCGGACTTTGGAAGGTCCTAGGATATCCTTCAAAGGCTGGCGGACTTTATGTGACTTTTCAGACTTTCCCTCATCCTTCTTTCATGGCGTTCGGGCGCCAGCCCATTTTTCTAAATTTCATCTTTAAGAGTTGATTTTTCGCAGAATCTCCACAACCGGATCTGGCGGTTTGACCAGGTGCGCACACCGATTTTCCAAGATTTCAATGTTTTTTGGGTCTGATTTTTCATACTTTTTGACTTGTTTTTTCAGATTTTTCAATGATTTTTTAATTTTTCTATTTGATTTTCTGAGTGATTTCTCGATTTTTTTGGACTTCTGAGTGCATTTTTGGAATTCGGGAGCACCTAAATACAGAAACTTTCCAGAAATAGAAACTTGCAAAACCAAACTTTTCTACAGAAAAACGAGCTAAAATAGGGAACGTTGTTTGGTCCAAAAATGCCAAAAATGAAAAATCGAAAAAAAGCAAGATTTCCTAAAAAGTAGGAAGTCTCAGAATTGGCCGAATTCACAGTCGATCTTCGTTTCCTGGGCCTTCTGAGCGCTTCCATGACGTCTACGCACTGATTCAAGCATGAATTACTAACTTGGCTTGGGCAACTCTCGCCAAACTGACTGACTTGGAACCCTCAAAGTAGGCGGGCCTGTTGTAAAAGGCAAGTGATAGCAGGTTACAACAGAGGCAAAAGCAGCGGGGGTCCCCATTTTGCGTGGGAGGCGTGTGTGAAATGGTCTACGAAACCGTGCTGGTGACCAAATACTGACAATTGTGGAAACCCCTTCGCTGTTGAACAATTGGTAATTCCCCTTGAAATACTGGCAAAATGCATTGAACCCGGTGAGCCTATTAAGCATTTAAGAGCAGGTTGAGCATACAACTCTCTCACCGCAATCTTGGCGTGTTGAATGCTGATCCAAGAGAATAAGGGCCATTAGCGGCATTAAGTTGAATGGAGTCGCGAAAAACACATCAGCGGTCGATGTTGAGCTGCTTAGAGAATTCTCCAACTTCATGCATGACTACTGCCATGCTCTGGAGCTCCTGGACGTATCTTTGCACTGTCCCCAGAGGATCTAATGCATCGGGCTTAGAAAGCTCTAGTATCAACCCTTCTGTTCCGCTTAACTCATCCTCCTCCTCCTCGCTCAGTGGGTTGGGCGATGCTGACCCCTCTGCTGCCATGGGAGGCTCCTATCCTTGTGATGGTCCTCCACTCTCTTGTACTACTCTTGGTGGATGTTCCTGTACTAACCCTGGCTCCACATCCTTTGTCCTCATGGGTGGAGTGTCCCGTTGAGCACCCTCTCCCTCCGTTAACATGGTTGTAAAGATTTGTTGAGGATCCACACTCTCCATCACCATGGGTGTGCACTCCTGATCTGGACCCTCGGCCAAAGTTCTTGAAGGGCTCGATGATGGAAATGTTGGGGCCTCCAATGGTAGGCCAAGTGTGTTCATCCAATTGTTGATCTAGGCCACATTGGTTGGTGTTGGCATATCTAGTGGCAATCTCTTTGAAGGTGCGAAAATCTTGACTCCATCGGTGGTGTTGGCAGTCCAGCGGATGAGACTTGCGGTCATCTTGGTCCTACCGATGGTGCTGGTAGCTCTGCCGATGTAGTTGGCAACCCTCTTGATGCACTTGGCATCGATGCAACTAGCAATGCTGGCAATGTGACTGATGTTGCCACTGATGGTGCAACTGATACCATTGGTGGTGTAATTGGTACTATAGCAACTAGCACTGGCATTGATGGTGCAAGTGTTGCTACCACCGATGGTGTAACTGGTACAACCGATAATGTAACCAAGGGTGGCAGTATGAATGCCATTGGCTGGAAGGGTGGTAGTGCCACTAGGATTGCCTTGTCAATGTCTATCTTTGGTGCTAAATGCGCATCCCCTGCTAATGATACTTTACCTCCATTGTTGGAATGGTGGCCGATGTTGAGGAAGATAGCTCGATGGGCTCCTCCTCCTCACTCTCAACCAATACCTCTCTCTCCACTGATGCTTCCCTTTGTTTCCTTTTCCTCCTCGGCTGAGATGATTCCTCTCCCTTGGTGGTAATGTCTAATGATGTTTAGTAGAATGTGGTGGGAAGCCCTGGGTCTATGTGAGTCACCGACTGCAACTTCCCCATTTATCAGTAGAGACTTGCGTATGAATGGCATCCAACAAAAGGGCTATTGTGTGTCGCGTAATATAAAATGCCTTATGCTTTTGTGATAAAAATTCTCTAATTCTTTCTGACATAAACCTTGACCAATTATACACCTTCTCGATACTGAGCCCTACCATATACTTGATCATCCAAATTGCAACATTTGAAGCTCGGTTAGCCCCCTGTCAATTTGCATTTTATCAAATCCATAATGCACTTTCACTCTAATGTGGGAGCAAGTGTTTTCGTAGCCCATGATTACTAGCATTCCAAATGTTATCTTTTTCTTGTTGGGTGAGGTGGGGTCTGCAAACCCTCCTCACCACTACCTCCTTATGTTGTTGGGTAAACTTCCCGGTTGGTTTGTTCACCCCTGCACCTATTGCTAGGATATCAAACATTCTTTGGAAGTTGGGTGGCCAAGACGAGACTGTCACTATGCATCCTCTATAATCTTTCACCAACTTGTGTGCATGTCTACAATTATTATCTACCATTGCCCTGAGATATGGCTCGAATTCCCAACCATTAAAGAATGGAAGTAATATTGCCTTGTCTACCTAGACATGCCGGAGGGCCACCTTGAGGACGTGGTCGTCCTATGTGCTCTGCCACCATTGCTTGCATTCGTTTCTAGTTAAGTTGTACCAAGTAAGAGCGTCGACTCCAACCTCCACATCCATCTTCTTCTTACTTTGTTTGGCCAATGAAATCTTTGGCCTATAATGTACAATTTTCTTGCCTTTATCCATGGTTGCAAGAATTTTTTCATGACTTCTCTGATGCAATTTAAATATATATCTTCTCCAAACCTTAAAGTCGTTGCTATAACTATCAGGCCACAATTTGCAATTTTTGAGTTGTGCTTGATACCGTACAGGGTACAGACGAGATGTCGCTAGTGATCGTTTGAAGTACAATCGGATGGGTTTTGTTCTATTTGCTCTATAGTAACTGCACCTTACTCCTCCATATGGTTTTGGTTTGCATATCCCTTTTGCATTGCTTGCATGATTTCCCTGTACAGTCCTGTATAAACCCCACCACTGTATGATGTTGTACTTGATGCCTGCCTGCCCACACTTTTGTACGATGACCTCTGTGTATTGTGCCTTTTGCAAACTCAGCTATAAGGTTTGACTGCTGCTTACTACCCTATTCATCACCCTTTGTTTGTTTTGTTGTATGATCTACCCCTTGTTGTGATCTTTGCATAGGATGTGGCACCATATGATGCACTGTAAATGCCGCCCTTGTACAATGTACGCCCGCCATTCTAGATATCATCGTACGACTCTACTGTATGCTACAATATTAATTGCTATATGAGGCTACCGTACGTTGTTACTTGGTCCCTCTTCACTATGTTTGGACAATTGTATGGCCTTTCGTACAATATCTTCTCCCACTTGTTTCCTGAATTGTCTTCTTTGAATGGCGTATTTCTAATTTTCCCCTTTATAATCCTCTTTATGCCATGTGATGTTCATCCATATCTTTAGTTTTAATATTCTGCTTTTTTCCACCAATATTTTAATATTTTTGATTTAACTCCTCTCTGCTGAATGCCTCCTGTTTGCCTAGTGTAATATTTTATAATCCTCTTTTGACAACTTTTGTTGCCCAATGTGCTTTTTGTCTTCATTCTTTTTCTTGTTTCACTTTTCTCTCATACTCCAACATTTTTTAATTTTTTCACCTTTAATTTTTTCATATTTTCCAATTTAATTTTTTTACTTTTTTATCTCTGTCATGTCCCCTTCTCGGTGACATCTCGGGCAACGGGGATTGGCCTATCATCACGACCCTCGTGGCCGATGAATTTGGATAAGTCACTTGAACTGGCTAACCGATCCGGCGAGGGATTGATCGATTGTCTTTAAGTTACGGCTCAATGGAACTATTTGAGTACTATTTTTAGCGTTCGGCGGCGATGTGGGACCTTTGCTATTTTTTTGATATGGTTTGTGGCGGCGCCGAGGAATCACCGGTTCGTCGCATCGAGCCGGTCGATCATCGGGTTAGAAACGAGGGGAGATATTAATATTTGATCATATTGATTAAATATTAATTAATTAACGTTTATAATATAAAGTTATAATTTAATATTATAACTTAAGTGTTTATTCCTTGAGGGGTGCGCCATCATGAAAAGGGGGCCAGTTTGACATTTAAATATTATTTAAATATTCAGTGGAGAACTATGGAGAATTGAGAATATTAAAATATGAATATTTCATTAAAACCCTATTTTCAAGCAAATCGCACTTTTGAGTGTATTTGAGGTTTTTGCATTGGGAAGTGAGCCATTATGAGATTATTGAGTTTTGATATTGATCAATTTTGGTCTGAGCCTGAGACTTAGGGTTTCACGTTCGATTCCTTGGAGAACGAGCCATCTCCAGCGGAAAGCAATTCAGAGAGTGTGCAATATCACTTGATCTATTGCCTGCAGAGGTTTTCTTACTCAGAGAAAACTACAGAGCTTCAGAGATTGTTATTTGTCAGAGATTCTTCAGAGGTTTTCATCCAGATACTATTTGATCATCAAGGCGCCCATCTCAGAGATCCAAACTTTGCTTATTGGAGAAGTCCGTACCATATTCAATGCTGATCTGACAGGCCGTACATTTCTGTCAGGCCGTACCAGCAATAAAGGACGTGTTCTTTTGTCTGACTCATACGCCTATCCTTAGATCTCATTCATTCACCATCTGGAGGCGCTGGGAATTGCTAGAAACATTGGGACTCATCAGACTGGAGAAAGACCAAGCATTTATTACAGCCGTACAATTCTGTACCTTTCAGCTGTGACAGCAAACACCAGGTTTTCTCAATAAAATTCATTCTTTTACTTTGCATGTTTCAAAAATTGCATTGTACTGTTTCCAGTTGATGAAATAAAAGAGACGCATTCATCTTAGCTTGTACTTGCTACCATATTGAAGATCTAGTATTTTATTAAGAATTTATTATTAATTTCTGGTAAAGCCGTACCTTCATTTATTGCATTGAAAATCCAAAAATTGCAAA
>VDFB02083021.1:0-24300 GCA_007258455.2 Sequoia sempervirens
TGCCTCAAATTCCCAGTCGATGGATAGGAGGTCACCATCTATGCCGACCCCCAACCATTCGAATATTGCCGCGCTCTAGAGGCATCATTTCCCCATCTACATTATTGTCCTGGGGTTGAAATGGGGGCATCCCAATCATCACCCGTTCATCCACAATCCATTGCAAAAACCACTCCATCCTCCCCCACTGAGCCTACGTTCACAAAAGTCCAGATCATTGACAAAGGGTGTGGCGAGTACGAAATGCACACTTCTCTTAATGTGGCGACCATGCCACCATCGCCACATGAGTACGGTCAACCTTCCCATGCTACCCCAAAGGAAGACAAGACTGTCACCTTCAGTGGCACGAATATCCCTACCACCACCTTTGTATCCCCAAGTATCAAGACAGATGCGCCTGAAGAAGACATAAGCCAATGGGTTTACCGAGAAGAGCCTCAGCCAGAAACTGCTCTCAAGGAATACTTCCAAGAAAAGTACCCCTGGCTGACAAAGTTTGTGGAAAAGCATAACTATCAAGGCAGAGGCCTAGGAAAGCAAGAACAAGGGCGATTACAACCCATTGATACATGTATGTTACCAAAGAATGTGGGCATTGGGTATGACAGAAAGCAAAAGGGCCCTGAAACATTGTCTAATGCCTCCAATAGTGTAGTTGTGGACGACGGCTTATTGGAAGACATACCCGAGTAAGAATCCATCATACGTGCGTACGATGATGTTGATCACGTCGACCTATCCTCCATGTTTGAATGCCTATCCGTCTGCACCATTAGCCTATCCCTTTGCCATCCTGAGCTCATTGATTGGGACCTACGAACTAGCACGCCTGTCACTATGTCTGCGGATACATATGTCAACCTCATGGGATTGGGGGAGGATGAACACTCCAGTCGCAAAAGTGAGAATAAAAAGAATAACAAGCGGTCATCTAGTGAAAACCTCCAAGAGGCACTTCGTGACCTAGAAAAAGTAAAAATAAAGGACGCATCTGACGGCGAAAACCTCAAAGAGGCGCCAGAAGATGGAGATGTTCATCTTTATATAGGAACTTCGACTATCTACGGATCATCTGTTCGATTGAAGAGGCGCAGAGATTGATTTGAAATTACAAAATAAGATCACCTATGTAGCCAAAGTCCTCTCGAACAAAGAGTTTCAATCTTTCTTGCTGACGCTTCTCAAAGAGAATTTATTAGCAGTCATATTCGAGGACAATAGGATTAGATCACGCTTGGTAGTTCATCACAGACATCAGCAACCAGACGCTAAACATTACAGCAAAACTTCATAATAAATCCGCCAAAATTAGCATTGTTAGTCAAGGAAGAGATTAGAAGTTAATGAGTTTATAGCGAGGGCCGTGACTACTCGAGAATGGATGCAACATAGTGCCAGTTGCTAAACCAAATGGCGACATTCGGATATGTACAGACTTCAGGGATCTTAACAAGGCCTGCCCCAAAGACGACTTCCCCTTACCCAATATTGACATGTTGGTCGACCTAACAGCAGGACACGAGATGTTGTCCCTAATGGATGGCTTCTCCGGGTATAACCAGATCCGAATCGCACCTGAGGACCAACACAAAACCGCCTTCACCACTCCTTGGGGCACTTTCTGCTACAATGTTATGCCCTTCGGTCTCAAAAATGCGGGGGCGACATATCAGAGAGCCATGACGGTTATCTTCCATGACCTTATCCACATCATCATGGAAGACTATGTTGATGACCTATTGGGGAAATCCAGAACACGAGCAGAACATCCTGCAATCTTGAAGAAGATATTTGAGCGGTTGGAACATTATAAGTTGCGGCTGAATCCGAAAAAGTGTGTCTTTGGGGTCACTTCTGGAAAGTTGTTAGGTTTCATAGTCTCTCGCCGGGGCATTGAGGTTGATCCTGCTAAGGTCAAGGCTATCCTAGACATGCCCCCTCCACGCAATCTCAAACAGCTAAGGAGCCTCCAGGGAAAGATGCAGTCTATCCGTCGGTTCATAGCCCAGCTTGCAGATAAATGTCAGTCATTTACCCATCTCCTGAAGAAAGATTCCACCTTCCGATGGACCCCACAGTGTCAAATGGGTTTTGACAAAATCAAGGAATATTTAGCTCATCCCCCGATTCTGATGCCGCCTATTCCAGGAAAACCCCTCCTACTTTATATCTCTGCTACCTCAGTCGCACTGGGGGCATTATTGGCACAGCATGATGAGTCACTCAAAGAAAGGGCAGTCTACTACATCAGCAGAACACTAGTCGGCTATGAGTTAAATTACTCTCCTATGGAAAAAGCGTGCCTTGCGCTGGTCTTCAGTACACAGAAACTCCGCCGTTACATGCTTAGTCATCCAGTCAAATTAATTGCTAAAATTGATCCTTTGAAATATCTGTTATCTAGAACTACTTTGACTGGCCGCATGGCCAAATGGGTCATGCTACTAAGTGAATTTGACATTGAGTATGTAGAGCGCAAAGCTATTAAAGGATAGGTTATTGCTGATCAGTTGGCTGAAGCACCACTAGTAGATGCATACCCAATAGACACTGAATTCCCGGATGAAGGAATCTACACAGTAACAGAAGCACCAACTTGGACGTTATACTTTGATGGCTCATACACTCACAGTGGATCTGGGGCAGGAATTCTCTTAGTCACCCCTCAAGGTGACTACATCCCAAAATCATTCAGGATAGCGTTTCCCTGCACCAACAATATGGCAGAATATGAAGCCCTCCTCACCGGCCTTAGAATTGCAAAACAGTGGCATATTACACATTTGAAAGTCTTTGGGGATTCCTTGCTGGTCATCAGACAAGTTAATGATGAATTCCTCACAAAGGATGACAAACTGCTACCCTATAAGCGCATGGTGGACGATTTCAAGAAATACTTCACCTCCATACAGTTTGACCAAATCCCTCGGGTGCAGAACAAAGCAGCAGATGCCATGGCCACTATTGGTTCTTTGATCGACATGCCCAGAGATCGAACAGAGTGTGAGTTTCTTGTCGAACAACTATTAATCCCTGCATATGATGTTCCTGACACTGACATGGTGTGCGATGTTGTAGGTCCCGCCTCCCCGTGGTACCAAGACATATATAATTACCTCCGTGACAATACCCTACCCCCAGAACTTACACGTAACCAACGTAAATCATTTATCCACCGTTCATCTCGATACGTCATTGTCGGTGATACGCTTTATCGTCGCGGGTATGATGGAATCCTCCTCAGATGCCTAAATGAGACCGAAGCCCATGCTACATTAACGGAGGTACATGGCGGTGTTTGTGGAGCGCACTCAAATGGTATGGCTTTAGCCAAGAGAATCTTACGAGCGGGGTATTATTGGCCTACGCTGGAACATGATGCTTGTGAGTTTGTAAAGAAGTGTCTCCCATGTCAGCAACATGCAGATTTAATCCATGCTCCAGCACAAGATCTTCAGCCCCTCCTGGCACCATGGCCGTTTTCTCAATGGGGTTTTGACTTGATTGGCAAGATTCATCCACCCTCATCCGACGGCCATACCTTCATAATCACCGCCACCGAGTATTTCACCAAGTGGGTAGAGGCAATCCCCCTCTCACAAATCACTGGCATTCAGATCTCCAAATTCATCCTTTACCATATTCTCTGCAGATATGGTATCCCATCCACCATCATTTCCGACAACGGAAAACCATTCAAAAACCAAGCCATGAAGCACCTATGCGAAACCTTCCATATTCAGCACCGTTGGTCAACGCCGTATTACCCCCAGGGTAATGGTCAGGCAGAAGCGACCAACAAAACCCTCATCCGTATTCTCAAAAAGGTTGTCAATAACACTGGACGAGATTGGCACCTCCATATTCATCCCGCCCTCTGGGCATATCGCACATCCATCCGCACCCCAACAGGTGCCACCCCCTACTCTTTGGTGTTTGGCGCTGAAGCCGTCTTGCCAATCGAGGTTGAACTTCCATCATTGAGAATCTCTCTTAAGAACCTTATCAGTGAAGAGGATGCTCGTGTTGCGAGGCTTGCACAACTAGAGTTATTGGACGAACGCAGAATAAAGGCCTACGATCATCTGCAAGCATATCAGAATCACCTCAAGCGTAGTTACAACAAGAAGGTTAAGCCCTACCAGCAAGTTAAAGAGCACAAATAAACAACTAAAACAACCTACACTTCGAGATTAGCCTAAGTTAGAAACAAAACAAGACAAAGCCACGAAATGGAACTTTATACCTTGCGTTGAGTCGATCCTTTGGTTGGCCCTTCGATCTTGGATGTGTATGCTCCTTAGATGGCACAAGATGTGTGATGTGAGATGCAAATGATGCTTGGAAACATGAAAATAGCTAAGTCTGGATTGAGAAGTAAAACTGCAAGAGTTTGGCTACACAAAATGATCTCCCTAAAATGAGAGAAAAGAGGGGGTATTTATAGGATTTTTGGGAAATCCTAGGGGAAATGGACGGTTGAGATTGATCCACCAAATATCAAGATGTAGGGCTAAGGTGAGTTGAGAACTCACAAGCCCTCACATCTTGACATGTGGCATGTGAGATAGCCCTAAAAGGTGAAGTGGACATGAGGTGGAAGGAGAAGGACATGACATGGAGGGGGTACAAAGTACCTTGGGATTGGACAAGATCTCCTCATAAAGGAGGTCCTTGTCCCCATGTGGGTGAGAGGACATGTGAGGAATTAAAAATTCCTCAAATATCCTATGGGGATGAGAGAAAGAATAAAGAATAAATAGAGGACATGTGGGGAGAAGTGAAAGGAATTAAAAATTCATTTTAGGTGCCTTGGGGGATTAAAAGGTGAATTAAAAATTCACATGGGGAAGGGGGATGCCTTGTCCAAAAGGAGAAAGCCTTTAATAAGGTTGACTCAAGGACATGTGCCATAAATAGGATGAGGATTAGGTTAGGCTAATCAAATGATTAAGGTTGTGCAAGTACTTAGTTAGATAGGCTAATGACTGATTAGAGGCAAGTGGAAATTATGGAGGATGTGACCTTAATGATGATTAAGGGTGTGCACATGCTAACCCTAGTTAATTAGAAGAAGATGAAGTAATTAAAATGGATTATGGACCAACTTGCAAAAGTTGGAGGATGTGACCATGAGAGAGAAAAGATGAATTAAAAATGCATTTTAATTCAAAAGGGGAATATGACTAAATTAAATAAAAGGGGATATTTATTTAATTTAGAGGAGAAAAAGGGGTAAAGTATCAAATTAAATACTTTAGGACCTTTGTGCGAGATGCAGGGTATTAATTAAACAACTGGCTTAATTAATATTGTCAGAGGGGATGAGCAACCGGATGAATCAAGGAGACGCATTTGATCATATGGAAGTGATCAAAATTGGACGTCTATTAGATTATTTTTGAATAACACAAATCAATCTCACACAATAGTTCAAGTTTATGAGCTAATACAAAAGTGAGACAATTATCAATTCAATAAAAATAATTTTTGCACAAATTCAACATAATTCTTCCATTTTTTATAAAATTAAACTCCATACTTACACTTTTTTTTAATATCATAATAATATAAATCCCAACTCTCATAAATCTAAATTAACACATATTTAATTAATTACATGTGTTTAATTAACCTAGATATTTATATAAATGTGATCAAATCCCTTTCCATACAATAATAACTCAAAAAATTCTTGTACTAAAAAATAGTTATTAAAAAAAGAAAAGAAACTCATGATTAAGTTAATTAAACCAACTCTAAAGAGATTATAAACTAACAAACAACTAATTATATACTAATTAAGTATTCTAATTACTGTAGCAAAACTTCTGGAACTTAAGTTTTCCTTAACAAAATTCAAATTCCTCCGAACAATGGATATCAATAAAGGACACCGCTAGCCTCTCGAAACATTTATTTGCTCAGCAAGCAAAATACAATCATATAAATTGAGTAATACATTGTCTAAGGAGGGCACCACATTGTATGTTGACATCCGTTGTCTCGTCCTCATCTTGATGTTTCCCTAAACGATTATCGAACGAGTAGGTATATCGTGAAACGCACAAACCCTCCCTTTGCCCTCACTGAACAAGACTCGTAACCCTGCGATTGCTATTCTCGCACAAACTCGATCGACCATGGCGGTTACCCTCTACTTCCCGTTCTGATTTCATCGCAATTTTCATATCGCACATATTTCGATTGTATATTTCTCGGGGCCATGGCTGCCTTCGCCCCTCCATCCCTAGTAGCCTGAATTTGCGATTTGTTCCACGCGCTGAGATAATTGCTTTTCACAGAAGACAAAACAGAAACGTGCAGTTTGCAGTGATAAACCCTTACTCACATTTTTTCTTCGAGTAAAAATGGCCGATGACAAGCGTGATCTTCTACAAGAGTCCCGAAACAGCAGAGGTATTTTTCACGCTAAGCTTTTTATCTTATTTTTTTCGCTTTTGTTTTCTGTGTTTGATAGTTTACTTTTTACTGTATACGATCCGTTCCCGCCTTGTCTTTGTCTGGTTTAAATTTGCGCACGGTTGTAAATTTTCGTGATCTGCGTTCAGATCGTTGAGCATGAAAACCTCTTTGCGAAAACTTGTTTCAGCATAATTTGCCATTATTCTCGCTGTACAAACCCTAGCACGTTGTGAAGTGAAAAATGACGTTGAGGGCATTCTAGCCAAGTTTTTTATTCTCTTTATTATATTTGACCCCCTGATGAGAGAGGACTTTTTGCATTGTGAAGTTAATTATGCTGTGAGGTTTTTAATTTCTTTTAAATTCGATGCAAATTCCAACTTATATGAAGGGTTAAATGCGATTTATGTCCTGCATTCTTTTACCTGTGAGTGACTAAAATTGTATAACGCTTTCAATGAGGTTTTCTTCAGCTGTAAGCCATAGATTAGCACTTGGTGGGGCAGAATGGAGTAAATAGATGTGACGATCTATCTTTTACATTCTTCTTACTTTTGAGTTGACTAAATTGGAGTGAGGTAATGGATAAAACGGTAACGGGTAGTAAATATATGATCTAGAAATTTTTAAGTGTTTTAATTTTAACACCTTGCGGTCGTCCACTTCAAGCTGGAAAAAACAGCAAGTGTTATGTACAACAGGTCCAAATATTTGAAACTGTAACTTATGCTTTATGCTTATTATTGATCTTTTGGAAGTGAGGCTCAAAAATTTTCTGCAGGCAATGCTGTGTAAATTTAGGGGCTCTTACATTGGGACGGTCCTATGGGAATTTTTAGCTCTGCCACAGATTTTTATGTGACCTTTTCCAGACTTTACATAAAATCTTGTGGAGGGAGTATTACAGAAAAATTAGGCTTAACACAAATGGTCACTTGGCAATAGAGACTTCAGTAGTTAATGCTGCAAACTTTTCCACCCTCTACAGCAGCCTTTGGAAATATGGAAATCTTTCTCCTTTTGTAGTTGCCATTCTGAGTTGCATTAGGGCACCTGATGCATAAAATTTGAAGCCGTAGCCACCTTTTGGGGTTCCTTCTCTAAGGCTAGCCACTCCCTTTATTTGTGTCTTTGGATTGCTCTATCGACTTTAGTCTTTTTGAAAATTGTGTGCTATAATAATGAAGGGTATATCTTTAACTGTAAGGTCTAACTTTTTTTCTCTGCCTAATTTTAGATGGACGCAACAGTTTCCTAGACCCTTCTGGATTGCTGGTGGACTCTCTTGATATGGAGACTAAAGGTATGTATTTGGAATGTTTAAGCTTCTTTGTATGCTTTATGATGTTGAAATCAGAATATATTTACCTGGAAACTTAAATGAAATAGATTAGTGGAAATATTTCTTGTGTTTGATATTTTTTACTTCCATTGCAGATTTTCCTGGGTCTGAAAATGTTATCCCCCTGTCTCCCCAGTGGTTACATTCAAAGACTGCTGAGAGCAAGGTACGTGTGCTACAAGAATTAATGTTACCCATTCTTCTTGTAAAGCAGCAAAAATATCCAGTATTTTCTAAGATTTGTTTTGCTTCTCTAAGATTCGATGGTCAGTTAACTAGAATCTGGATTAAAAAAGCAAATGTTTCTACAATCTTTGCTCTATTTTTTAGCATTCTGAATGCCTATGGATTAGCATGCAATTCTATGTTACTTTTATTTGCTTCTTGCTATATCATTTTTTGTCAAATTAGTTTCAGGAAGCCCGAACTCCAAACAGCTTGAATCAGAGTGGAAGCTCTGATGCCAGTCTAAAGGAGCATTGGCGAGGAGATGGACCCCTTGATAAGAAAGATTGGAGGCGAACTACCTCTGTTGAAAATGATGGTGGGCGCCGTTGGCGTGAAGAGGAGAGAGAAAGTAGTGCAGTAGCCAGAAGAGATCGTAGAAAGGATGGTGAAAGAGAAACTGAAATGTGGAAAAATGACCGTCGATCTGAAAACTCTTCACTGAGAGAAGCAGCAGAAAGTAGAAATTTATCTGACCGATGGCAAGATGCTGGCAGTCGTGACAAGAAATGGTCTACAGTTTGGGGACCCGAAGATAATGAAAAAGATGCACGCCGAGAGAAACGTGGTGAGATGGACAAGGAAGATGGTCATGATAGACAGGCTTCTTTTTCCAGCAGTCGCCTAGTTACTGATCGTGAATCAGAGAAGGTACCTGCCTGGAAACCTCGATTCCGTTTGGATAACTCACGTGATAATTCACGCAAAAGTTCAGGAGGAAGAGGTTCTGGATTTGTATTTGGTAGAGGTCGTTCAAACAGCAGTACTAGTAATCTACTTGTGAAATCTCCAATTGGTGCTTCTATAGCTACAGATGGCTTTTGCTATCCACGAGGCAAACTCCTTGACATATACAGGGACCTTAAAGTCTTTTCACCCTCCCTTGGTATTCCCAATGGATTTGTTGAAGTTTCTGGAATAACATCATCTGATCATGTTGAGCCGTTAGCATTTATTCCACCTGAAACAGAAGAGCAGGTGAAATTCCAGTTTTTGGTTTGGTTTGTTATTGTTACTTTTCGAAAATTTGAGGACTTAGTGTTTAGGGTTCTACCTTGCCTACAGTAATGGTACCTATTTTTATTTTAACTAAAGGATTGTTCTAAAAATACAATATAAGATCTAAAACAAGGAGAGTGGCATATTGATTATGAAATTTATTGTATGTAAAAATTCAAAGAAATTGGAGACTGGCTAAAAGTGCCATTCGTTTGGTTGAGTACAACAATTTTGATAGGATTCTGTTCATGTGTTGTTCAGGCTATTTTGGATGATATTCGCAAGGGAAAACTCACAAGCTGTGAAGCAGTTTCTGGTAGATCTAGCAATATAATCGGCAGGGACTATCGTGGGGGCAATGGTATGGATGCAATATTTTTTTGTTTGTCTTTTAAAGTTTATTATTGTTTACATGGCTATATATGATTAATTAATATTGTTGCTCCAGGGTTCCCAGAGGATATATTGGTTGATAGCAACAAGCAGGCCTCTTTTGATTGTGCTACAGATCCTCAGACTGTTACTGATTCACTGTTAAAGTTGTGTGAAGTTGGGCTTCCTCACTTAGATGAGTCAGAACTTACAGATTCAGTTATTTCTAAAGAGATAAGAGAAGATTTCAAAGGTAGGTTTTATATGTTGAGTACATCTTGATTTTGTAGGAATTTTGTTAATTATCATGATTTGGACTTACAAAGATCCAATGCATTCCAGATTATTGTGCTGATAAAGTGTTAATGTTTCAACTGCTCATTGGACAGGAGCAGACGAAGTTTTCAGTTTGCATGACAGCAGGGTTGAAACATTTGCGTCAGAGACATCTTCTCATGAAGTTGGAGCTGCAAAATTAAATGAAGAAACATCTGAATATCCTTCTGTTGGGGAAACCACAAGAGCAGATGTTAATCATACAAGACTGGAAAGCAAAAGCAGAAAAGTGCTTGACAATGTTCCTAAGAATCTTTCTTCAGGGACTTCATTAATTGAGGAAACACCTATGGGAAATATTCATTCAACTTTGGAGGGAGTTAGTCTACCAGTTGATGCAAGTGGGCTTTTTGATGACACAGCCTTTGATGGATGTGATTTGGAGGAGGAAGAGCTCAAAAAGAAAGATATAAGTTTAGGAGAACAAGGTTTATCTCCAGAGGAGCTAACTCTTTTTTATAAGGATCCTCAAGGAGAAATTCAGGGGCCTTTTCTAGGCATAGACATAATTTCATGGTTTGAGCAAGGTTTTTTTGGTACAGATTTACTTGTGTGCTTCGCTGATGCTTCTGAAGGAACACCATTTCAGGCCCTTGGAGAGGTTATGCCACACTTAAGACAAAAAACCCATGCAGTTGATGGTTTTGGCTCTAGTAAGGATTCGGGAAACATAAATGAAATGTCTTTGAGAAGTGGTCAAGGTGTCTTGTCTTCAGAAGTTGGGTTTGATAATGCTAAGAAGAACCCGGTTTTTAATTATAACCAGGACAAACTCTTATCTAGTTTTTCAGGGCAGTCTAATTTTTCGGAACAGGATGCTCCTGTTCTGGGTGGATATATTCCTGACACTCTGAAAAGCAACTTACAGAATATACTTGATCTGGAAAAACAGTCCCATTTGGCATCTGCAACGGAGGGCAGAGAGGGTAACTGATTTCTGTCTAAAAAATTATTTAAAGACAATAAAGTTAAATCATTACTCAGGGGATCCTCATTAATCTTTTGCGTTTAATAAAATGCAACAAATCTTATAATTGTTTTTTATGCTCTGCAGGAACTTTGGCAAGAATGACACGACATGGTGGTGGAATTGTTGTTGGAGATCCTATTTCAAATATTGAGATGCACAGGGTGCCTGCCTTTCCCGGGACTGAGGCAAATGAGAAGCAGGTTTCTATGCAATCTGTAGCAGAAGCTCTTGGTTCAATCTGGTCTGGACAGGAGGGTGATCAGTTTCTTAATTTAAGAGCAGGTTTTTCAGATTCAATGGTCAGTAGTTCTGTTGCTGGCAGTGCGATTCCAATGACACCAAAAGTACAATCTTTTCCTAACAATCAGCGACAGGACTTATTTCGCTCTTCTAAGGAACCATCATTTAGTGTTAGCTCTTATGTACCAAGTGAAAGGGCTTGGCCTGAGATATTCCAGAGGGATGCACATCATTTGCCACAATTTGATCAGAATATGCAACAGATGGAACAAGCTGAGCTTTTATTTCATCACCATTTACAACAGGAGCAGCAGCAACATCAAAAGCATCAGGTGCTGCCATCCGGACAGCTTCAATTGCAACCGGGAGTTGCATTGCACAATCAAATTTCAAATTCAGGTTTAGGACACAACATTGATAATATACTGTTGCAGCACCCCTCAGCACTGCAACAATCTTTGCTCCCATCACATAAGCAGCTTGTTGGCCCTACACTGCCTCAATCTGCAATGACACTTGATCCAATCTCTAGGCTTCAGCTCCAGCAGCTTCAGCAACAAGCCCATAACCCTGTACAAATACAGCCACAGCAGCAACTGCTTCAGCAGCAACATCATACCCATGCACAACTACCCCATCCTCATATGTTTTTGCAGCATCAACGACAATCTCATCAGACACCCTCAGATCACTTACTTTCTCAGATATATGATCCTAGCTATGAACAAAATCATGTTCATCCATCTCAAAGTGGTTTAATTGATCAACTTTTATTACGACAGGAAAGCCTGAGGCCCGACTCCCACCTGCATCAGCAGTCTATGCTTAGACCAAATATTTCCATGGAGAGAAACCTTTCGCTGGAGCAACTTTTCCATCAGAGAAGACAGGAGGTACAATCACACCAACTTTCTTTGGCATCCCAACGACAATATATGGATGAAAGGCGTGTTAGTGGTGTATGGGCTGTTGATGAGTCTGGTGAATTTGTGCAGACACAAGCATCTAATCTGCAACCCTTTGATCTACACCAGCCGCATCAACGGATGTTGAGTACACAACAGCAACATTCACAATTTCCAAATTTTCAGTCTTCACATCCTTTAGCATTGAATGCAGATACAAAATCCAGTTATCCATTTGAGCGGGTTGATCATCTTGAGCGTACTGTTGATGGTAGATTGCATAGCATGCTTGATCCCAACTTTTTATCATTTGAAAGGCCAACAGATTTGTCTTTAATGAACATGGATGTTGCACAATCCCTCAAGCAACAACTTCAAGAATTAAGAATGCAAGAACGGTTATATGGTACATCTCTGGCAGGACAGGATGAACAATTTCTGTCCAAAAATAATCAGAACAATTCTCGAACTCTTCCAATGCATTTTCAAGCCTTACAACCAGAGATGACAAGTAGAGGCTGGGAGCAACCCTCTAACACACATGCTTCGGATGTTGGTTTTCAGGGAACTGGTTATTTTATGCAACCAGGACAGGCTTTAGATTTTAATATTGAGAATCAAGGTCATAAGTTGCAGCTAGGCAGTGCGAACTGGCAATCCAAGGAAGGCTCTAAGGAGAATCATTCTCTAAGGTCTTTTACTAATCCACACAATGCCAATTTACATAGAGGACAGTTACAGGATGATTCATTTCTTCAACAGTTCTCTCTTCATTCTGGGTCCACATCTCTGGTTCCTGGAAATGGGCTTTCTAATTCTCCAGAGCAAAGACAGCGCATTTTGTCTGACGTTGATTCAACAGATATATCTGGTCCTGTTTTTGATTCCACATATAAAATTTCGGGTCAACTGTCCAAAAATTATACAAGTGGAGAGGTGTCTGAGGTTCTCAAAGAGTTGGCTATAGATGGTATTAGTCCCACTCCATCCCAAGCAACTTTTGCTCCCACAAGTATGGGTTATATGATGCAGTCCAAATCACTTTATGAAAACCATGAAGAGAGGGTTGGTGGCAAGGAGACATTGGATGGATCTAATTATGCTGCCTGTAAGTCATCATCTGAGATGCAGATGTGTATTGCTACGCCTGTATATGGTGGATATGATCAAATGTCTTTGGATGAATTTGTCAAACAAGAACCATTTCATTCATCAAATGTTGATGAGCTGGAATTGTCTTTGCCACACTCTGATTCCGTTGCCCAATCTGCACAGGATGACAATGACATTTCTGAGCTCAAAGGATCGAAGAAACACAAAAAAAGGAGTTCTAAAGTTAGAGGCGCAAATAAAACCAACACAGGTGCTGCTTCAGACGCTTCTTCATTGCCAAGTGTACAAGATTTGCCAGCATGGATCACAGGTCTAAGTAAGCATATGGGATCAGTGCATTCTGTTATAGACTCTTCATCTTTTTCAAACTCATCAGAAGTTTCTCATAAAACTGGCCAATCAAGCTTTGAAAGAAACACTGTTGATGGGAGAATAACATTCAACAATGATGGTGAACAAGCACCAAATATTGAATGGTAACCACCTTTCTTTGAAGTTTATTCATGAAAGCACTTTTTTTTTGCTGTGTGAGTTACTTGCAGTAAATAGTATTTTTCAAGAACTTAATTTAGCTTCATATCATAAGAGTGATTTGACATCTTCCCATTGCTTCTTTAATTAATCATAGGTACTATTTGTTTTTTCTATCAGAAGCTGGAGGGAACCAAAAGTATTCTTTTCAAATTTTTTTTTTTTGATTTTACTGTTGAGTTAGAGTTATGTGTGAAGCTACCATTTTGCTACTTCATATAGTTATTAGAATTATATTTATATTTATTTAGGATTGTTTATTCAAAGGAGATATTCTATTTCAATCTGTTTTTCAATTTTCTCATTTTCTATTAGTTTTACAGTATTTGAATTTGTGGCTCTTAACATATGCATGTGAAAATATTATTACTGTAAAGATGTATGAAACCTAGGTATTAATATATGAAGCACACTTTTTTGTTAATGGTAAGGTGCAAACTTGCCAAGGTCTGCACTTAGTCACCATTGTTTGGTCAGTGTCTTAAGTGCCAATGAACTCATTTTGTTGAGCAGTGGCCCTGTTTAGTAGACTAATTTTTCTATGGCCTCTCTTCTGGTAGCTTGTGTGATTTTGGTAGTTGTCATGCTATTATATAAAGCATCGGTGTTTCATTGCATGCATGTGTGTGTGTGTATTGAGTAGAGGTGGATTGGAAAGGTTTTGTTTACTCTCTAGCTTGGTCATGAACTCACAATTCCATGGGTAAAACATTGGAACAATTCGTGAAGGTAGATTGAAAGAAATCTTCTTGTAGGCATCTCTTGAGGGGGTTCATACACCAAATTTGTGTTTGACTTGATGGTGACCCAAAAACAAGTTTTACCCTTTCCTTTTATATGTGTATGGATATATGTAAATATATATACATGCATGCATGTGCACACACTAACATATACTTACATGATATACACACACAAATGCATACATATATGCATGTGTATACGAGTGTGTATATATTGCACATATAGAACACACATACATACGCGTGTATGTGTATTTATATAACCATGTTCCACCAATTTTCTGGGATGGGCACAGCAGGGGGCTTGATGCCTCGTTTTAGGGGATGCCAATTAAAAAAATAGGGTAAATTTAGATATATAGAAAATTTCAAATAGTCATATTACAAGGCATTCACCATAATCATTATATAACAATATTATGACATCAGAGCTGAATTAAGAATTCACACGAGTTGACATACAAATTAACAAAATTTAAATGTTAAGCATTTGAGTTCGTTACCAATGTGCATATGCAACAAAGTGAAAAGACCAAAAGTTTACAACTACAAAATGACAAAACGTAGAGTCGTAGACAACTAGATCTACTGCTATGTCTCTGCTTCATCTTTGCAAAATCAAAATCAGTCTCTGAATCAACTCACTGCCAATAAATATAAATAAATTGAAACTATTTAATTTGATATTGAAAAGTTTATAAAATTAAAATAAATTTTAAAATATTAATTAAACTCTAAAATAAATTTATTAAATATTATTGAAAGATTATAAAATTATAAATATTATTTAAAAAATCTTGAATTTAAAACATAAGTTTTATAATTTAAAAAACCATAAATTTAAAACATAAAAGTTCAATAAATTGCAAATATTAATTAAAATCCTAAACCCTTAAACATGAAAATTTATAAATTAGAAATACTAGCAGGATATTCTCTGCTTTGATATAGCAGTGGATGATGCAATCAATGCACTTATCATGCAGATAATGTATTCATAGGGCCATCACTAATACAATCTGGAAGTGCATGTGACAGTCCAGCAACACCTTCGATTCATCTTGGGGGCTTTGAGTACTGGAGAAGAGAAACCTGTCGTGTAGGCTATTGGGCATGTAGTACATAAGCATTCTGTTGGATCCCTCTGAGCAAAATCTCCGCAATTTAACCTAGCTCACATGTATAATAATTCCCGCCATGCTTGCCTTTGCATTGAACTGTTTCTCTCTTGACGATGGCTGCCACACTTCAATTTCTTGATGGTCATGAGGGATTTACTAAGTTACCGGTTCGGGTTCGGGGACGGGTTTGGGTATGAGAACCCGGTACGTGGGTATGGGCAAAAGTTTTTTAGGGGTTTGGGTACATATGGGTACATGTGTATATATATATATATATATATATATATATATATAAATAATTTAATATATTATAAATCTATATATATGTATTATATATACAAAAAAATAAGAGAAATATAGAGAATTGTAAAACTAAATCATTTCATAGTATGATACTTGATCATTGATCAATGCCAAATGCCAAAGATAAATATTAAATGCCAATTGATAGTTGAAAAATATTCAAATAAAATTACTGAATTACAAAATGTAGTTCATGAAACATTGAAACATGATTCAATGTTCATTGTTCATGTGCTCATCAATCATCAAAAGGATTGTCAGAATCATCATGACTTGGATTTTGAGTGGTTTCAACTTCAAAATCATCATCATTTGAACCCAAAGCGGATCCAACACCATGTGATATGTCATCAATATCACCCACATCATCCATAGTGGCTCTAGCAAGATCCTGAATGGTTGCATCCAAGTCAGTAGACTCGGGTGCTACATCCCAAAGCCTCGCTGCCCCCTGCCTGTATTGAGGATCCTTACGTGACAGAAGACGCAAATTGGAATGAATATACACTAAGTCTTCAGCTCTTTTTGCAGCCAACCGGTTACGCTTCACTGAGTGGATAAAGGAGTATGTACTCCAATTCCGCAGAAGAGCTTGCAACCTGAGAGAAAACCAACAAAATTAAAAATAAAATAAAAAAATGCAAGATAAATTCAAGAATGTTAAGTGTTAAATTTTACAATACAAGTGGCAAAAAAAAAAAAACTTGTGAGAGGATCTTGATTGCAAGAGGTTGGAGGTACATATAATCTTGACCATGGAGGTACCACCATGTAAGACCATCCATTTTGTATTGGTCTCTAGCAACAGAAGCATTATGATTTTTTGATTTTCCTGTGACAAACATTCCAAATTCTCTCATGACACTTGCATGCACTTCTGGATCACTGAACATTCTACTAAATGCCGTCTTATACCCATTAGCAACTTCAGCATCTCTATATGGCGGTATTCTCCCTGGGATAGAAAGTACTTCAGTGGTATAGTACCTCGGAGATAGGGCATATGCAAGGAGGTGCAATGGAGTTGTCATCTTGTTCCAACGATGAAGAACAATTGCTTCCACCCTTTTGTACAAGGTGTCTTCAGGATCATTCTCTTTTTTTTGTATTTCTATTTTTATTTTTTCCAACATTGTGTCCATGCTATCATAGACATCCCCCAAGCATGGTTCATCTGTATCAGCAAACCGAAGCATAGACATGATAGGTTCGGTGAATTCCAATACATAATTCACACGATCCCACCAATCGTCATTCAAGATCAATGCCTTGACTTTTTGGGCCCTCTCTGAATTTGATTGCTTCCATATACCCCATTGGTTGCTAATAACCATTTGACTCAATGCATCTTTCACCTTCACAAGTCGTCTCAGAACAATTGTGTGAGATGCAAACCGGGTCTCGGCAACCTAAGAACATGTTAATAGTAAGTTAATAACACATTTAAAATATGTAAATAATGCAAAAAATTATTTTATTCAATTATGTAAAACATGACATAAATGATAAATGAAACTAAATAAATTAAATTTTAAAATTTACCTTCAACAATTCCAATGTTGAAAAAGTTCTGAAAATTGCTTGTGACATATGGTGGTTTGTCACAAACATCTGGATCTCCTCAGACTCCTGGTATATTTCTTTCACCCACTCTATTTGGGTGCCAATTGCTTGCATCACCAAATTGAGGGAGTGTACAGTGCACGGTGTCCAAAAGATGTGCTCATATCTGGCCTCTACCAAAGCACCTGCAGCCCTGCAAACTTTTGCATTGTCCGTAATTACTTGGACAACATTTTCACTACCCACCATCTCTATGGAGTCAATGAGAATCCTGGAAATGAACACTGCATCTTTCACTTCCCCTTCACAGTCAACCGCCCTCAAAAACATTGCCCCCTTGGGGGACACTGCAATAACATTAATCAATGGACGGTTTTTGCAATCTTTCCATCCATCGGAAACAATAGATACACTTGTTTCAACCCAAGAATCTCTAATTGGTTTTAGTTGGGCCTCTACATATTTCTTCTCTTTTTGCAATAAGGTGGTACGCACCTTTTCATACCCAGGACTTGTGAAATCAGGAGGTGCACTATTTATTGCTGACACCATGTCCTTCCAATATGGTGATCTCACCAAGTTGAATGGAAGACCATTGGCATAGAGGCAACGTGCAATTTTTTCTTCAGCAATATCTCTTGCCTCCATTTTAAATGCCTTCTCTAATGGACCTCTCTTGCGGGTGGTGGTTTCTGGTTCTTCATCTTCTTCTTCCGTAGAGGGTATAGACAAGAAGGGATGTCTAGAGGGCCTAACTATCTGATGAGTGGGTAATGTTGTTTTTTTCTTTCCGGAACTATAACTAGTTTGTTTTCCTCTTGCAACCGAATTGTCAGCATCTTCTTGTTCTTTTATAAATGCTGCTATTTGTACAGCAGAAAACCCCTTCTTATCTGGGCCCACACACATATTAATCCCTTTACCACCAGGGCCCATAAAATGAAGTTTCACTCGGTAGTAGGAGCTATTATATTGTACATTGCAAAAATTACACTTCCAAACAAACCCCCCACCTCCAGGAATTTGTGAAATTCGTGTGGTATGTCTCCATAAAGGAGATCCTTTATCAATTTTGAACTTTTGGCTTCCATCCCCACCCACTGAACTTTGACTACTGGCCATTGTTGCAATCTATAAAAAAAATGAAAAAAAATATATATATTTGAAAAACTTCTTCACAAACTTGAAAAAATTCATCAAAAACTAAGAAACTTAAAAAAATTCATCAAAAGATTGAAGAATAGGGTTTAAATGCATACCTTGAACACTTAAATCTCCTTTGTAGAAGCTATTTGCCACTCCACAATTGATCTCCTTCAAATGCAATCACCTCCCTTCAAAATGCTAAGATGGACAGAAAATATGGAGAGAGCAAAATGAGAGGTAAAAATGAAATGTTTTAGTGTTGAAAGGCCTCATATTGGGTTGTTTTAGGGTTAAGAGGCAAAATAGAAATTAAAAAATTGTTTTTTTTTTTCACTTTTGGGCCCACTTTTTAAGTGCTGGGCTGTGGGTTCTCAAGGGTTCGCTCGGGTACGCGGCTGGTACCCCCGGGTCCGCGTACCTATGGGCAAGGTACTCGCTGGGTACGCATAGGGTGCGTGCCCAGCCCTGTGGGTTCGCCTGGGTGCGCGCATGCACCCTGTGCGTACCCACAGGCAAACCTGTACCGGGTTCGTACCCGAACCGGGTTCGAGGCCTGTGGGTACGAATCCAGTAACTTAGGGGATTTAGCTACAAGAGTTCCCTTGAAGACAGATCCCAACCATTTGCCACCTCAACTCTACAGATTTTTTTTTTTGACTCTTTCCAATGGTGACCCGCTGGCTGCTCCTGACATTTCCTACCTGTTTCCTAGTTTTTTTGAAATGTTTTGTGCATGCAGTGAGTGTTAGGGAATGATGCATGAATGTTTTTGAGGTGTCCCCACATCCCTGCAATGTTGCCAATATGGGGACACCTGAAAATGATTAGTGGACATGTCGCCAGGTTTCCTTGTTATATACACTACACCCACACACATATATAACCATATGCATATACTAGATACACACAAATACATACACAATGATTTCTAAACATATATGCACACTAGATTCACATGCACATATTATAAGCATATACACACTAGACACACACACATGCATACATTTATATACTTATACACTACAGTACACACATTATTGATTATACATGCATGCATGGACACACATACATACATCTATAAGCATATAAAAGGAATATGTCTGTATACATACACATATTTATACATACATATTAATATATAAAGACCTTGGTATGAAATGTTGGGGAAAAGTCTCTACTGTACATATGCATACACCAAAAATAAACATAATAGCCATGTTTTTTCTGTAAAAAGGTCCAACATCATGTTTAAACAAAAGTACAACCAAAAAGATATATATCTATTTAAGTTTGGAGTCATGAGAACTTATGATTTGCATGTGTAAAATACATCATAACATCATATCAAGAACTAGTCATACAAATTATCCTGTTGCTCTATATGAGATGCTGCTCTAGAATAATTGGAAAATATACTTGTTGCGATGAACTAGGAGTGATGAATGGGTGCTTGTGAGGTGGTGCAGTAGCATATTGAGCCTTGAGGGGGTTGCAGCAGCAGTAGTGAGGCATGTTTACTGTAGGAATGAAATCAAATTTTTGTGTTTTTCCCCTTTTGTTGTGTATTTTTTAAAGTTTTAGAGGGAGGTGGCTTAGGTTAGGGTCCTGTTAGGTGTAGGGATGAAATGATAGCTTTTCCCCCTTTTGTCATGTGATTGTGAAGATTTAGGAGGAGGCGGCTTGAGTTAGGGGATGCTTAGTTTAGGGTTAATATTATTCTCTTTTTGATTTTGTTTTGAGATTTGACCAAGTGGGACTGCTTATCCATTTCAGAAATGCAAGGTTGTTTCCAAAAATGGCTATCAGCTTGCTGTTTTAAGTGTTTACAAAATGAATCCCTTGAGAATTAGGACCAAGATCAGAAGGGGAAGCTACTTATTGTTCCAGCAGCATTACATGTATATAAATTTTCACATGTTTAATAATATTTACTTTAGCTGGCAAAATTTCCAGGTGATCACCGTTTCTAAGCTGACTATAATATGCATAATGGCTAATATCTCAGTGCCCCCCCCCTCTTCATTATTATGCTAAAACAAACGTTTTCTGACAAAGGATCTACAGCTTAGCATGTGGCATGATTTTGGATACACCAAAAACTTGTGATCCATGGAAAATGCCCAAGATTGCAACCAAAGACTTGTGATCCACATCCTATTTCCCTAGTTACCAGCAAAATTGATGGTATTGAAATCTTAGCATTGTCAGGTTGTGAAACAGTGACTGAGGTGTACAGTAGGTTCATCAGTTCTAGAATGATCAATAATTGACTATGTTACTGGATTCTCCTGTAGACTGGCCGGAGCTGGGTTCGGTTCGATTCGTCTGTGGATTCGGTTTGGATCCTGCAGAATGGGGTTGGGTTCATTTGGGAAGAACCCAGGGCAGGATCTGGGGGAACCTTGGCGAATCTGTCCATATTTCTTTTTTTTTAATTTTTTGACCTTTTGGTGAAGCTGTCAGATATGGAGATAGAGAAAATTGGCTTGGATGCTTCCACTTTCCAACATCTTACTCTCAAGATTGAAAAGTGAGCAAACTTTCAGTGCAAATGGAAGTGGCACTTTTTGTGATTCTGCAAATGTTCTTACATTGTCTAATGTCAGCAATGATGCTGGTGTTGATGATTTAGAAAATCCTTATGATGCTGAAAATTGATTGTTGAACTTGAAGTTTGAATAATGGATATTTTATAATATTTATCTTTTATGTTTTAAATGACATTAGAGTTTATGGTGGTTTTGTTGATTATATTATGCTTTGTGGTATTCTAAACTTAATTCTATTATTTACTCTGCGTGTATATATATATATACTTTTAGTGATTCTGCAAATGTTCTTACATTGTCTAATGTCAGTAATGATGCTCGTGTTGATGATTGAGAAAATCCTTATGATGCTGAAAATTGATTGTTGAACTTGAAGTTTGAATAATGGATATTTTATAATATTTATCATTTATGTTTTAAATGACATTAGAGTTTATGGTGCTTTTGTTGATTATATTATGCTTTGTGGTATTCTAAACTTAATTCTTTTATTTACTCTGCATATATATATATATAGATATATATATAAAATAATTTTTACATGGTTTTTGTATGGATGAACCCTGTCCCAATTTTTTTTCGCCAAATCCATGAAGCCGAACCAGGATCCATACCAGAACCAGCAACTTCGATTATTGGGCGCTTGCAAATCCATTTCCAACTCTTTTGGAAATATTTACCTAAACCATATTTATTCTCTGTATCCAAAATTTGAAATGCATTCTCCAATACCTAATAAATTGTGAGGTTTCCTTTTAATGGCTTCATTATTACCAGGACTACTAATAGTCTCTTTCTTGGAGAATCTGAATCAATTTGAAAATCCATTTTGTTAGACAGTAATTCAAGTAGTTGCTTATTTAACCAATTCATTGTGAAGCTTTGTGATAGAGTTAAACATTGATGAAGATTATAGACTTTCTGGGGTTTGATAATAAACAGTGACAATGTGTAGATGCGAAAATGCTACACTTGAGAGGTATGCCCACAATTCATGAAGCTGGTGCCTGTCTACTGTGGGCTTAGTAGTTCTAGAACTATCAATGACTTTGATCATACTTACATAAAATTTAAATAATATTTATTCTTGTATTCAAAATTTGAAACACTTTGTCCAGTACCTAATAAATTGTGAGATTTCCTTTTAATGGCTTCATTAGCACCAGGACAATTGAGAGTCCTTTTTGTGGAGAATGTGAATCAATTTGAAAATCCATTTCATCATACAGTAGCTGAAATGGTAGATTATTTAACCAATCATTGTGCACCTTTTGTGATAAATTTTGATGAAGATTATTTACTTTGTGGGGTATGACAATAAATGGTAACAATGCCTAGATGTGTGGATGCTACAGTTGCAAGGTTGCCCACAATTTATTAAGTCAAGGTCCATCTAATGGCAAACACATATGCCATTAAAACAAACAACTACAGTGCTTCTTACCTATCTTTGAGTGGATGGAAAATGGGTTCTTGGAGCATCTGTTTACCTGGGTTATGAATGTGAGGGTAGGGATTCATCAAATCTATGCATTTGTCAGGAAAACTGATTTTGTATGATTTCTATAGTAAAGTGCTAATCATGCTAATCATCATGAACAAAAGCTTTAGATTTATTACATTTGGGGAGTAGATTTTGCCTTCTTTGCCTGTTTAGTTGGCAACAATTGAGCAATGATGATGCTATCCTTGTTGACCTTGATGAATCTTGCTTGGATTTTTTTTATTTTTCTCGTATCACAGGCTCTTGTTGATGTACAATAGTCACCAACTAATCTTATATCTAAGAGATTTGAGGTTTCCACAATCTATAAAGCTCAAACAAATGCTTTTGGATAAACTAATGTAAAAGCAAACATGCATTGATTTTTCAAATCACTCTTATTGCATGTTTGGGATTACACTCTGTGATCTATCATCAGGATGAAGATGTGATGGGATTGCAGTTTTGGAGCTACTTATCTAGATGAATCCTTTACACTACACAAGATGTAAAACCACTATGTGCTAGCTGGAACATTAATCTTTTTATTTTTATTTTAACCAAATAAATATATGTGCAAATAGTAAGAGTTCAGTGGTTTTGCACTAGCTGTACAAAAACTTACTAGTTACGCTGAGAGGTGTTATACAGTGGCATACACGTGCCATATTTTGTGTGTTTAAATCTTAAAAAAACAAACAAAAGATGGCCGGCATATTATTAAAAAACTAATACAACTAAATTAAATGAATGATATAACTAACAGCTTTTAAGTATATCTGACATAGTAAAGATAATAATGCAAATATAGCATAAATATGCAAAATCTAAAAAGACAAGAAATGAAATCAAATTAAAAGAAAAGGAAGGCAGAAGATTGGAAAGATTAATTTGAAAAAGAAAAATTGCAGAAGCAGAAAAGAATTAGAGAAGCTAAGTGCATTTGTCTTTTAAATTTTTTGTAAAAAAAAATTATATCCCAATAATAATTAAATATGTATTAGGTTTTCATCCTACTTTTTTTATTATTTGCGAACTTTGAGAAAAATGATAAATAAATGTATATCAGGTTTTCATAAATTAAGCATTTTTTATTAATAAGAGTTCTACTTTTGAACTATTTTATCTACATAAAAGTTATTTAATTTATAAAGAATTATTCTATATAAAGGTTTGTGTTATTTTATTTTATCTACTTAAATAGTTATTTTACTCATTTGAGATATAATATATGGAATATTATATACATATTTTTGGTTGTATTATTACTGACATATGTACAAATAATATCACTCTCATACATATAAGAATAATATTAGTTACATATCTATATATTATATAAGCAATTTATAAATATGTGTATTTTTTTTTTTGATCGGTATAAATAGGTGTATTTACTTAAAAGAGTTATTTTATTTTATTTATATTATTTTGAGGATACTTTCATAAATATAAGATTAATATTACTTACACATATTACACAAGTAATAAATTATATATAAGAATAAAATTATTTACCTATCAATACATTATAATTTATATATGTATGAGTAATATTACTTGCATATATATATATATATATACATTATTACTTTCATGCCTTATTATGTTTCTAGAAGGGTTTTAAACTTAACACCTTGGAATGGTAAGGGCAAGTGGAACTCTGACACTTACACTCTTCTTGAATCTTAACCCCCAAAAATTTACTCTTTGGTTCCTTATAGGCATGTTTGCCTTTGATAAACAATATAGAAGATTCATTTAATTTAATTAACTCAATGATAGGTGTAATTGATGAATGAATGATAATTTATACTAGCATACCTATCTTTGTAAAAATCAATGTAAAAGACAGAGAGATATCCTTCAGAAGGAACCCAATTTTAAAAAAAACCGTTAAATATAAATGGAATAGGTACCTCAGGAAGGA
>VDFB02083022.1:0-47497 GCA_007258455.2 Sequoia sempervirens
CAACAAGTTTGTAGAATATGCTACTCTATAGAAAGAATCTAGGAAGCTTATTATTGATGATGAATACCTGCTAACAGAGCTAAAAAAGCTAGAAGTTAGCTACAAGACAAAATAGACTAGAAGACAAAATAGGGAAAAAGACAAAGGCTCTATTTTTATATTGTAATATATTAGGAGTAGGTGAAACCCTAAGTTAGAATGAATCTAAGCTACTCATTGTAAATGAATCATGTCCATTCATTCTACTTTTTGAAAACTATAAATAGGGATATCCTCTCATTTCCAAAGGGAGAGATGAGTTATTGTGTAAAGACATGCTGCTGCAAAATATATGAGAAAAGCATTGATTTAACGATTTCTTGTATATTTCTCTTCATGTGTGCATGATTCCATATCCAATAGTGTATTTCAGCTTTGTTATTTCAAGTTCAAGTTCATTTGTTTTAGCTAGTATTTCATGTTGTGCTTTAATGGTGGATGTATGCTATGGTGTTTGATTCATTTCCAACTCATACTTTTGGCTATTTGTTGATGACAAAATGTTGTGTGAAGTTAGTCTAAGCTATTTCATTCATGGCATTTAACTTCAACAGTGTATGTGCATGTTTAAGCATTCATGTTGCAGTCTAAATATCATAAGTAAGCCTTAGAAGATTGCACTAATTTTATGAGACTGCGGGCTATCCCTGGTTAAGCAAAATTTAGTTTGGGAATTTTGTCCACTGTAGCATCTTCCATTGTTACTGTTCATCTTAGTTGTAGACTTAGGGAACTTCTAAACCCTCTTCTCTTTTTTTGTTTCTTTAAAATTATAATTTAAAAGACAAGTTCCAACATCATTGTAAAGCCAAATTTGATGAACACAATGAGTTTTAGTTTGTTGTTCTAAACTTGTAGCAACTGTCCATCATTTCTAGAACTTATAAAACTCCATATACAAACCCAAAATTTTCATGCTTAGCTAATCATAAAGGCCCCTTGTGATTATCAACAAATCACAACAAACAACTGAGTTGTTCTTGCATTGTCATGACCTGACACTTGAGAGACTTTTGGGTAATTTTCTAAAACTTAGCTGTAGATTTTCAACTTTGAAGAGAGGCATCACACTTGTGTGTTTTCTATGTTGAGAAGTGAAAAAACACCCATCAAAAAAATTGGCACTAGAAGGAGGGTGGCAACACTAAGCTAGATCAATTTGGGTCATTTTCCTCCCAAAGATCTCATAGGATAACCAGGTCAACATCAAACAAGGGAGGATTCCAAGAGTTAAAACCCCCTACTAGGACTAGGAGAGCCAAGAAAGGGGAAGCATCAACTTCAGCCCCACCCACTTGACCCCCATCCCTTCCATCTCTTTTCATCCCTCCATTCCCATATTTTCCTTCACCTCAACCAACATTTTCCTCATTCACTTCCCACATCCAAGGTGTCGTTACAATAGCTGGCCCACTTCATCCACAAGTTGCTGCAACAAAACAGTTACCACCCCTACCTCCACCAATGGCTTGGTTGGGAAAAAACCATCTCCCTTGTCCTTCAATGATTATCATGACATTCCAATGAATTTGGAAGGCTTTTGCTCCAAGTTTCATCCAAATGATATGAATAGGACAACAGAAGAACACATCAAGATCTTCCAAATAGCCTTGAAAGATATGCAAATTGAACACAAGGATGTCGCTTGTAGGCTCTTCCCTTATTCACTAGGAGATGAATCCTTCTATTGGTACATCAATTTTCCTACAGGCTTTGTCACTTCTTGGGATCAAATGAAAAACAAATTCCTACAAAAATTTAAAGTCCCTATCAGCCCCACCGAATTATATCAGCAATTTGTGTTAGTAAGGAGGGAAGTCAATGAGCCTATCTGCTCATTCAACAACCAATTTCATAGAGAAGATATGAAGCTACAACTGCCTTATGTGGTTGATGATCCTTTGGCCAGACTGGTGTATTATCTTTCCTTCCATAATCTTACATCCACCTTGGTCAAAAGGATGCACCAACCACCCACAAGAATAGTCGATGCATATGCTAAAGTAGTAAAAGAAAGCACTAATTTGGGACAACACATTGCAGGTTTATTTCCTTCATTGGGACCTACCACCAACCCTGGAAAAATTCATGGACTTACCCATGCTTTGGCTTATCAAATGCCTATGATGAACCAAGCTCCCCAACTTCCAATTGTGCCGCATCAATGGTTGCCGATAAATCAAGCTCCATCCATACCCAACTACTTGTAGGCTCCACATCAATAGGCTTATTCTCAACAGTCCCAAGTGCCTTCCTACCTATAGAATTCTAAAGCCCCAATTTCCCAACAAGGTCATCTCATAGTACCTCCCACTTTTCTTTAGAATTCAGCCCCAACTCAAAGTAGTATAGATAAGGAACAAATTGATGAGTTAATCAAATTAGTAATGAAGTTGTCCACTTAGATGACTCATTTGAGGAATGAAAATAATCAGCTACATGCCTCTCAAATGATCATTCAAGCTAGCCTCCACTGAGATAACCGAGATTTTGGTCCCTCCTTTGGAAAGAATTATGAACGAGGACAAAACTCTAGATAGAACTTTGAAAGAAGACCATCTCAAAGGAAAAATTGAATGTGGAATACAAGACCCAATAATGGGGGTGTACCCACACCTCTTGACCAACCTAGAGGTACATATAAATCCACAAGTGGAGTTTACTTCTAGTTGAAGCTACCTTATCTGGATGGTGCAAAATTTATAAGACTAATAGGCATTTTGAGCTTGATTGTTCAGAGTTCTAGACTGCCATCGAAATCTTTCAAGTGGAAGTTCAAAATGCAGTTGATGGTTTGAGTTGCAGAGACATAGTCCCATCAGAGCCATATGATTCATCAGTTTTGGTGGTCAACCAGGCTCCCTTCCCTCAAAGTGACAACAACTCTCAAGAAGGAGGCTGAAACCAAGGAAGGAGAAGTGAAAGAGGTAAGTAACACAAGCTCTTTATCTCAGCTATTTGATTCAGTAGATAATGGTCTTAAAGATGAGGAAGAGCAATGTAAGGATGACATTCAAATGTTCCACCAATGAGAAACCACTTACAACTTGAGAAATAGACAAGTTGGTGGCCCCTTTACAATGTCTATGCCACCTAACAATTTCAATACTCCACCTGATCCTATGCCAACAATAATCCAACCTATCCCAAAGTGCCTACCTAGTATTTCAATAGGAATAGGCAGCCCAATTCAACTCAAGGTCAACCTAGTAATGCTGCCCAAGGCACTTCCTTTGAAGTGGACATTAAAAAAATGGGGGAGTATGTAGCATAAGAGCTAAGGAAAGTTAAAGTAAGCCTATCAACCTTTGAATTGCTAAGGGTACCCACTATCAGGAACACCCTCTTTCGGTCATTAAATGGAATTTCCCCATCAAAACTAACTCAAGAAACATTTGTAAAGAGATATTTTCATTTAATATCTTTGATAATGAGCCCATGATTAGGGAAATTATAGGAAAGAAACCCGATTAGCCACCTAATCAACCACTTAGAAAAAATCAACAAGAAGATAAGCAACCAAGGAGCAAAACCTAGTGCAAACAAAAGATAAAAGTAATGACAGAGACAAGGCTCAAGTATCTTAGGCTGATGTTTCAGTAGGGATTTTCCAAGGGAAGTTGGAGACCCCTCCTTTCTTGTTGATAATTTGAATATTTGGTAAGAACTTGCATAATTGTCTATTAGACTCTGGAGCCTCCACCAATGTCATGACATTCACTGTGTGCCAAGCACTAGGAATAACCCCAACCCCATCTAGGTGGAATGTGACTTAGCTATACAAGACCAAGGTGAACATAGTTGGAGAGATGAATAGGGTCCCTATGCAGATCGCGGCTGATCTAAGAGTGCAACAAGTTATTGACATTCAGGTTGCTGACATTCCTGATACCTACAGTATCATATTGGGAAGGGACTTCACCCGCACTTTGAATGGTTATGCTGCAACTAATTATTCACATTTGTAGCTTCCCTATAAATGGTTACCTAATCAATACCAATGAAGTGTTGTTTGCAGAAATGGAGTTGGGAAACTACTTTCCCATTGCTTTCCAAGAGGAAGAAGAAGGGACAGAGGAGGTCCTTGTGCTATGTAGTTCCCCCACCAATTTGGTTCCTCTTCCTAAGAACAAAGAGGTGTTGATTGAGTCTGAAGATGAAGAATGCTAGGAGGATGGCCACCTCGGGTTATTTGATGGCTTCCAAGAATTCATGTAGAAATGTGTGCAAGATTAGCTCAGTTTAGGAGCTAGGATGGATTTCAAAGAGTTGTTACTACCTAGCTGGTGCAGAGTTCACAATGCAACCCATTCTGAATTTGAATGTTGCCTATTCCAAACAGTCGTAGATCATATCAAAAGGAAAATCAATCCAAAAGAGGGTATGGAAGAATAGTAGGATCAAAGCGAGCCTGAGTACAAGCAACCACCTAAGGGCACATAAGTAGACGCACAGATAGGGAAAGACGTTTTCTCCATTAGCTCCAAGGAAAAAGTCCCTCCAAGTTCTGGACATTGTGCTTTGATGGATCCAAATCCATGAACGGAGCGAGATCAAGCTTCGAGTTAATTAGCCCCATAGGTAAGAATTACTTTGCAACCATAGATTGCAATTTTACTGTACCAACAATGTAGCAAAATACGAAGCATTGGTTCATGGGTTACTCTTGGCTTTAAGGAAGAAGGTCAAAATGTTGCAAGTATTTGGGGACTCAGAACTAGTTTTCAAACAAGTTAGGAAGTTGTACTCATGCCACGATCGAAGGTTAGAAAATTATAGAGTATGGGATCTCATAGGAGGACTAGATGTATTCAACATCTAGCTCATTCCCCGTAACAATAATTAGACCGTAGATGCCTTAGCCCAGGTGACCAACACCCTCCAACTCTTATCCTTTATTGGCCTAAATAAATTCACCGTAGAGCTCACCTCTACCCCGTCTATTCCTGATAATGTCGCCCATTTTCAGGTGTTTGATGGCGACAAAAATATTCTCAATTTTATCACTAGTTTTGATGTATTTGCATCCCAAATCATAGATGAAGTAGAGCCCAAGGAAGTTGAGCTTGATATAGAATGGGTGATCAACTTAAAAAGTAACATGATACCTAGAGGTATGGTCTAGCTAGAAAGGATATTTGATTTAGACCACATAAGGGACCAAGATCAACAGACTAAGAAAGATTCCATAGATAATCAATGTGACACTCATAACATGGGCACCGCAGAAGATATAAAGAATGTGTTTATTGGCAAGGTGTGTACCCCAAAAGAAAGGAAAGGAATTGTTGATGCATTACAAACTTACCATGATGTGATTGCTTGGGGATACAAAGATCTCAAAACATACGGCACCTTGATCATCACTCATACCATTCCCCTCAAGCTAGACGTGAGACCCTTCAAGCAACGACAACATCCAATCAATGCACTGCTAGAACCCATCATCTTCAAGGAGGTGCAAAAACTACTATTCGCCCGCATTATTTTAAATGTTAGACATTCCACATGGGTGGTGAATTTGGTTCCAGTTAGAAAGAAAAATGGAGAAATCTGACTATGGGTTGATTTTAGGAACCTGAATAGGGCTTCTGGGAAGGATAAATACCTAGTTCCCTCACTAGATGAAGTGTTGCAAGTAGTAAATGGTTTGCAAATGATGTCATTCTGGAGGTGTGAGGTGTATCCCATAGATCTGGAGTGCATACAGGACATTTTGAAGATCCAACCTATGGGTGGCAAAAAAGAAATGAAGTCCTTCTTTGGAAAATCAACTTCATTAGGAAGTTGATTATCACGTTTGTAGAAATAGTTAAGCCACTAAATTCCATGCTCAAGCAAGATGCTAAAGTAGAATGGACACCAAAAGCCAAACAGTATTTTGCAGAAATTAAGCGGGCTATTGTAGATGCTTTGGTGTTGGTCAGCCCAGATTATTCAAAGCCTTTCTATATCTATTCTTTTGCTTTAGATCACTCATGCACCAACATGTTGACACAAAAAGATGATGAAGGGAACGAGCATCTTATCACATTCATGAGTGCTCCACTAAAAGGTGCTAAATTGCATTATCATAATGTTGAAAAACAAGCATATGCCTTGGTTCATGGGGTCAAGAAGTTCAGGCATTACATCCTAAGAAACAAAGTGTTTACCATTGTTCTAGATCCAGTTGTTAAGACTTTATTGATGCAAAATGAGCTAGGAGAAAGAAGAGAAAAATGGGTAACACTATTACAAGAGTATGATATGGATATTAAGCCTATGAAGTTGGTCCTCAAGGACAAGCTCTTACTCACAAAATGGTAGAAACAGAGCCAGAACTCATAGTTCAACAGTATAATTTAGAGGATTTTTCCCCTGATGAAAGGTACGATGATGTAGTGCATTATTTGCTAAACAATAGATGTCCATCACAGCTACAAGGAGTATAAAAACAAGCCTTGATATTGAAAAGTAGCAACTATATGCTAAAAGGAGCTATGTTGTACAAGAAGAATCACAAGGTAATCTATCTTAGGTGCTTGGGGAAAGAAGAAGCAGCTAAAGTGTTGAAACAATTTCATGAGAAATTTGATATGGGACATGGTTTTGGCCCTTCAACTGCCCATCAGATCCTACGAGTGGGATACTACTGGTCAATCTTATTTAAAGATTCACATAATCACGTATGATCTTGTCATGTTTGTCTAGCTACTGCCACCAGGGAAAGGTACGATGTTGTTCCATTACAACCAGTTGTTGAGGTAAGACCTTTTGCCCAGTGGGGACTCAACTTCATTGGCTTAGTAAACCCACCATCCTCTACAAGCCACAAGTACATTTTGACCACTACTAATTATTATACTAGGTGGACTGAAGCAATTGCTTGTAGACAATGTACAACTGGAGTAGTTATTTTTTTGGAAAGTTTCATTATAAATCAGTTTGATTGTCTGTTTTCCTTAGTTTGTGATAATGGTCCTACGTTTGCTTCCCTCAAGTTTGCTAGTTGGGAATTTGATTATGGGATTATCCTTAAGTTTTCATCAAACTACTATCCCTAAGGGAATGGGTTAGCTGAATCAATGAATAAGAACTTGCTAACTATCATACACAAGCGATAGACAAAACCCGAGTTAAGCACACCAGTTGCTTTTTCTCTATGGGTAGATCCCTCGCCATAAAAGCATCCTTAGAAGGTACCATGCCACCTATTTTATGGATTGGATCTGTTTTCCTAGAATCTCATGATGGCATGGCTATAATGCACACCCCAAAACTATGATAGGAAAAAAAATAAAAATCAAACAATCACATAATGCAAGAACACAAAAACGAAGTCCAAAAAGAGAGGTCCCTATTTTTCTCAAGTAAAATAGATCATGTGTGCAAGGAACAACAAAACTCATTTTGAACTATATATTATTTATTTTTTCTTACAAAATTTTAGATGAAATATATTTTTCTTGATGTTCCATTAAACTAAATTATATTACTTGTGGATAGTAGCATATACATTTCATGGGGGTGATTTCATAAGGGCCATTGATTGTCAACAAAAATGCAACATTACTTAAAGCACTATATTCATATAGATGGAATCATTAAAACTTACAAGCATGTTGGGCTTGCTTTTGGTTTGATATTCATTTGGACCAACCGTGGTTATAAATTCATCAAATTTTCATGGAGTCAAAGCACTTTATCTCAAAAGATAAATGCATTTTTAGACTTAACCATAATGAACCAGAATCATAAGAGCATTTATATTTATATGTTCAATGTCTTATGAGATCTTTGGTAAGTTATATTCTCTTTAGAGAAATTCATGGCTCATGAGGATTAAAAATATGTAGTTATATTCATTAGAGAGATTATTTGACATGTAATTTACATTCTTAAGAGACATCAATACAACTCCTTGTCTCAAATTCCTTAATTCCAATTTCAATTTTAAAGATACAAACATACCCATTGTGAATTATGATTCATCTATCTTTTTCTTACAAAATTTTAAATAAATATATTTTTCTTATAACCTAAAGTAGATTACTTGTAAACAATAATATATAAATTCCAAAAGGGTTATTTCTTAACACTTAAAAAAATAAAAAAACCATCTAGCCAACATATTTCTAGCATATGGACAACTCATCTACCAATTGCAATTAGTGTTTTAAAATTTTTAGTACACCAACAAGATCATAACAATGGGATAATTACCCAGTCCGATAATTAAAATCATTCTAGACTAAGCTGGGAAGCACTTATCAAAATTGGTCTCCAGGGCTCTAATTGTGGTGCCATGATTGGCCTATATTCAATGCATGAAGTCACTTTTGTTTGTTTTCCAAGAACATGAAGATAAGTAGAGGGATGACTTGGGTTCTATAAAGACTAATAGGTGGGCGTACACTCAGATGTGATTTGGGTTCTTAGGAACTTCCTAAATGACATATGTCAAGCTGTACTAGACATCTATCCAAGCACAATATATTTGGTTGTATTTATTAATTATATAAAAATTGAAATTCTATTGTATTTTTTTATATTCAATTAATTAATAAATACAGTCAAATGTTCATCATGATATTAGGTTGATTTTAAGTAGATGTGATATGAGAATTATTTTAGTTGTACAAATTTCCTTTTAGAAATATTGTACAAGATAGTGTACATGAATGTTGAGATATGTTGGCTATATGTTTTGTTTTTTATGTACTTCAACTTGACTATTTTAGTGATGCATGGGTTAGGGATTTTGCTATTATATTTTTTGTCTCTAGCTCTCTATTATCTTGATGATGGATCATGGATTGTGATATGAAATGTTCATGCAAAAACTCTAACATAATTGAATCTAGAAATAGCAATGAACATGAATACGAAGAATCATGTGAGATATAATAAATTATGTATGGGATGTAAGAATTATTTTCCCATATGATTCATATTTATCATATTGTAATATTATCAAATAGTTTTATATAATGATGAGTTTATAAATCCATGTATATTGATTAGGATTATTGATAAGTGAAATGGTAAGTGATGAATAATAATAACGATAGAATAAATTATTGATGAGAGGACAAGCATATTAAAAATATTTGAGTGTAAATGATTGGGTTAATAGAGTAAGTGTGTTTTTAATTAAAAGTATCAGGGTCTTATTTACTTGGGTTTAAACTTATCCATGCCTCCAATTTCCTCCGTCCTTGACCACTGATTAGCTTTTTCAATCTCAACCAGGTTCATTTCTCATTTTCTTTCCTATAAATAGAACACTATTTGGAGACAAATGGATCCATCTTTCAGAGCAAACTCATGTTGTTGAAATCACTCATAGTCACACTCATACTTTGCACACATTTAGCATATTTTAGCTTAAATTAGTTAAATAATAACTTAGCTTCCATTAATGGCTTCCATAGTGCATCCATTTAGCTAATTAGATAATTAGGGTTTGAATCTTTTTAATTTAAATCTCATTTAGATTAGTTTAGCAATTGCATATTTGAATCATTCTAGTATAAATCATGGTAGATTAACTTTTGCATCATTACCCATTTTAGCATAAATCATGTTTTCAATCACATCTCACAACCGTTTCATCGATTCTCTTCAATAGAGTCAATTGAAACAAGCTCACTAATCACAGGATTGGAAAAGGGTCGCCATTCCACATCAACGTGACACCACTCCCAAAATGGGATAAGTTTCAAATGGGTTAGAATAGACATTTTAAATTTTTTTATAATTTAGAATTCTTTATTTTAATGAATGTTTAGTTTTAACTTCACTTTGATTGCTCATGTTTAGATTGAGTATTAGCGGCTTTGTTATGCTTCGATTCTTCATGGATCAAGCGTTTTCGGTCCATACTAATATCCTCGGTCACACTAACATACATATATTAAATATATATATATATATATATATATATATATAATACGTTGAGAGTTATCATTCTCTAATTTTCTTTTTTGATTGATTTATCTTTGTGATCAAATATTTGAATTTATTTATTTATTTATGTGTTCTTTTTGTTTCATCAAATCTATTGTAATTGCACATGACTTCCACTCGTGTGTCATTTTAAATGTAGCTTCAAAATTTTTACACAGATTATTGGATGTCACTGCAGACGCCTCTCGAAATAATTAATAAAAAATAAAATAAAAGTCTTAATTTCTTATTTTGAATTTAATTTCATAATTTTATTTATAATCAATAAAATTTATGATAAATAATCAACTATATAGATGTTCTTAAATATTTATTTGACTTGCTTAATGACAGGGATATGGCCAGTGAGACCTCCTTGGTGAGTTAAGGAATGCATTAAGTTAAAAAACATTGACTGGCAAATGGCAGCTTGCATGCAAATGCAAATTCTATATCGTTGACTTTAAAACAACATTTATAGCTATCCGCCGAATTTTCCATGGAAATACATGAAAGTAAGTCCGTCCTGCACAATTATAGAAAGTGTCTGCTTCCCTTCACCCTGTATGCGTATAGGAACTGAATTCAGCACTGTCAACATAGAAATATAGGCGACATACATAGACGATGTCTATAGGAAATCAGAACTGTGTTTCCCATTTATCACAGAGAAATATAAGCGAGGAGGCAAGCAAAAGAGCGAAAGGATCGATGGATTCCAAGCAGCTAATGGATTCATTGGTAGACCATCTGGCTCTGTACCACTCTTCATCATCATCATCACCTTCAAAGTCCCCATTACGGAATAACATTGTGACATGGATGTCGACCTTGAACACAAAGCAAAGACAGGCCGCCCTCACAATAGTGGATGAATCATGGGTCGCTATTCTCCTGCAAATGCAAGCGCATATTCAGAACGATGGCCATGGCTTCTTCATCCTTCTACCGGATGTGCTTATCAATAGCAGCAAGCCCGATTCAAATGCACTGCCAAGCCTATGCTACAGGAAAGCCAAGGGCCTCTTGGCTAGGGCTTACTCAGGCAATCAGGCGAACAAGTTTTGACAAAAAGCGTGAGGTTTTCTAGCTCGATGGAGGGTCAAATTCTACGAGCCAAATGTCCCAAGTTTGATTCCTTGGTGGTTGCTGAGGATCTCGTGAAGGACGTCGAGCAATTTGTTTCCTTGTTTTGCTTCACATCTCCCATCTAGAATTGCAGCGTGTTTCCTTTGCTCATTTACAGTATGCAGCATATATTTATACACATTGTAGACAGTGAAAAAATTCTAGGCGGTGATAGTAGTTGGAAAGTAAAGCATTAAAAGAAAAGAAAATATCTACATGCGAATCTAAAAATATCTACAGAAATCTGATTTGATTCGAGATTTAAATGAAAATATTGGTTGCCAGCTAAAATATCGTTGATTGTGTGTCAAACTCAATCTCCCTGCTTACCTAAATCTTAAATTGATTACCGATGCTTGAAGCTGGTAAAACAAGGCCTGAAACTGGTTAAACGGCCAATAAATATGGTTTTAAAGTGTGATACAGGTATTTCAATGGCTTGTTGACTGGCAAGTCTACAATAAAAGTCTGTGGGAAAAATATATTTATAACTATATGATGAGAGTATTAGTTGAAAAAATATATGTTTCGCCTCCTTATGGAAAGTATATCTAGATTATGAATATTTACTCTTCCATCATTTTGTGCTAATACATATTCATTTTTTTCCATCATGGTCATCAATTAATAATTTGACAATTAATAATTTGAATAAAATTTGCAACTATCAAGGAACATTGTAATAACAAACATTGATTCTAACCTTTTTCACAAACATGTTTCAATGCTACTTTGGTACGGTTTTCAACATAATTTAATAAATCTATGTACTCTATATCTAAATCAATAGACAAAATTCTAGTTGCTCCCATGAAACAAGAATCTTCTCTTGTAGATTAAGGCACAAATACATTTATTACATGCTCTTTAATAAGATTTTATGCACTTGTAATTTATTTTCATAGAAATTCTTTTCATTTTCAATCTCACTTGGATTATTCCATTCCAACATATCTAATTAGGTGGACCCTTTATCCATCTAACCAAACTTTCATGCATTATAGATTCATACTACCACTCTTTCTTACAATAATATAATATGATATTATTAAAGATACATAGTATATTTTATAAAAAACCAAATATATTCATAACTATATATATTTTAGTTGAATACCTTGTCTAGATATCCTTTACTTTAATATCTTTGAAGATAGTCCCTTGATGATAATTTTTTAATAATGCTCCATGTACATATAAAAATTATGTGATTTTTAATTATATTCCTATTTCTCCATATGTGTGCATCCCTTCAATTTTATGGGACATAATCATCATTTTGATGGAGATTAGGCCATTTTTTATTAGCTACTCTTAAAGTAATAAAAACTTAGGACATCCTAATTGTATTGTCATAACTAGCTATTCATTTTTTTACATGTGCCAATGAGTTGTAGTTCAATTAGGAAAATCTTGTGAATATTATTTCAAATTTGTAATTGTCATAGGTACACAATCCTCTACCTTTTTTTTTTAACCAAAACTATAATTATTTCTTGGTTCCATTTTCACAATATCAAATTCAACAAAAATACTAAAATCTATGGTGGCTTTCAAAATTGCTATAATAATACCTCATCAAATCTCATTCATGTTCATGTATATGAAAACTTTTTGTATTTGGCTACAACCATTCTACTTAAACAATATGAAATATAGTAGGGAATGTTATATGAAAAACCCCTTCTTGTTGTATTTATTAATCAGTGGGAGCCTAATAGAGGGTCAATCAATCATCCCAATTGATCTATTATAATCATTCTCAATAAATATTCTCATTTCTTGAACCATTTTATACAACATTCAACCAAATCTAGTTGCAATAGATGAAGGTTTATGTTGAGGTTATCTTCTTGTTCATTAATCAAACTATCACCAAATGCACAGACATGTCTTCATCACCAATATTGGATTGCATAAATTTTAGGCTTCTATAGATATCCATTTCTTCTTCTAGCACTGCCATGATTAAGTTATCATCAAGTTGCACATCTTTATAATATTTTTCATATCTTAATTTCTCATCCTTTGATAATAAAACAGGATTTCCATATGATCTATTATATTATTTTATGATTTATTTTTTTATATTGAATCAATACATAAATAGCATCTTAATTTATAATATTTGTAGCAATGTACCTTTTAGAAGTACTCTTTCCCATGTCATAGCCCACGCTACATCAATTACCTCAATTATATTGCCTCTTTGTGAGTAGGATTCAATACACTTTCACACAAGGATATTGCATCATCTTTTTACATTTTGCTTAGTATTGTGTCTCTAGTTCTGAATTACCCTAATCATTATAGTTTCGTTTACAAGTATTGTGTGTTGTTTAGCTACTTTTTTTCCCAAATTGTTGAATAGATCAAGGGATTTTTCATAATGAGACAATCTATTAGAAAGACCCCAATGGTGTTCATCAACACCACCAATTTTTACAAGTCAAAACACCCAAGTGAATCTCTAATTATAAGCACAAATTATTTCTAGATCATAGGGCCATGTCCATAGTCAAGTTCAAATCTACACTTTAGGTTCAATTCCCTATGTACAAAGATCATTTCCATGGTTGTGTCCAATTGACCTAAGGTTATAGATAATTGTAGAAGTCATAGTAGATAGTAATCTTGGCTTAGTAGTTCCAAATCCAATTTTTGATCTTAGGTAGCAATCATTTGTAGGGGGAATTCACTATATAAATTAATACCCTATCACATTCATTCATAGGGTATTAAATAATACCTCTATTTCCATTTCTTCCTTAAAATATTTGATCAATAACACCCTTTCCAATATACTTTTATAATTTTAAATGCCTATTATTTAAACATGTATATGAACTAAACATTTTTCTATAACATCTTTATACCTTATTTTGTCTCTACCTCTTTTGTATCCAACATTTTTGTATTCATTTTTTTTACTATGTACTTGAAATACCTATTTTAAATTTAATTTCACATTATTATTAAATATCGTTGATAACCATTCCTTCCTGCCATTCATATTTGACATTTCACTTTATCCAGAATTGATCTATCCCATATCTAGTAAATCCTCTTTATTTAAAATAATATGGGATGATAGCTATTAAATAGTAAATCTCCTTGATCATATAGATTACAGTTAGATTGTACATATCTAACATTTTTTTTGTGGTTGCAGTGTTCTTAACTGCAGTGCCTCCCTTGTTGTGTGAACTCTCTGATTGAAGATGTCGGGTCTGATGGTTATAAAATCGTTTGGACTCTTAAATGCTTTTTTGGACATTTGTTATAAAAGTTTGGACTCTTCCATATGCTTTTAATGGTGAAAAGATGTATACCAAACATTCTGCCCAAAGCATGTACATTATTGATTGTCCACAGACAACTTAAAATAACAAACACACTTTTATACCATCTGACCTCTCTTACATCAATTAAAATAAAGCAACCTACTGAAAGAAATCAATGAAGGCCAGAACACATCCATGGCTAAGATCAAATCTAACGCCAAAATAATTTTGAGCTCAAAGCTGGACATTGACAGCCACGTGAAGATTCCTTGGCTTTTATATAATGTAGTTGTATTTAATTTTACTTTGCCTTCTTCATGTAGGGATGATATTGGTTGTCAGCTGACATAAGTGCTTACATTTGTATTCTGTTTTGGCTGATTTTCTGCTCTATATTATTCTTGAGAGGTTTCTGTTTATTGGGCAGTGCATGATACGGGTGAGGTTGTGATTGTGATTGTGCAATTTCAGTACTTCAAGCAATTAGATTTTTATCATTTTTCTGGCTTAACTCCTTTTGAAACCAAGTAAATCATAGCATGGTATGTAAGGAGTCTCAGGCGTCTATCCAATCTGTAATACTAATTCTCTATATTTCCCTACAATATCACTGTTAGCTTGCTACCCTCATTGAATTCCCAATAAGAATTCTTAGGACAGTCATCTAAACAGCCATTTATGGCTCCCCATGTTGTTGTAATCCCATACCCAGTTCAGGGACACATAAATCCCCTGATAAGACTCTCTGAGAAACTGGCATCTCAAGGCATTATTATAACCTTCGTCAATACAGACTTCAATCACTCCAGAATGATGAAAGCACGCAACGCTCAACATGGAAGTTTAGAGGACCCATCTTTTAACATTCATTTTGTTCGAGTTTCAGATGGCTTGCCACCTGATTTCAAGCGAACAGCCAAGCCAGTGGAAGCCTTCAATGCGTTCATGACCACCTTGAGAGCTTCTGCCGAAGATCTTCTTTACAAACTCTTAACACAGAGCTGTGAATATCCAGTTTCCTGTGTTATTGGCAGCTCATTTCTTCCATGGAATTTTGACGTTGCTAAGAAATTTGAGCTTCCATTTGTACCCTTCTGGTCACAAGCAGTGAGCGTTCATGTCATCTACAGATATTTGTCAATGATTATTGATAATGGGGACTTTCCCCCAAAGAAGCAAGGTTCACTTTTCTCTTCTATGTACCAATAGAATTCACAGATAAACTCTGTACTAGTACATGCCAATCTATTTCTTTGCTTAGGATATTTTTAAGACACGGTGGATAGGGAATTTTTTTTCTAACTATTATTTTTCTTTAAAGAGAACTATTTTTTTTTTATATTCCAATTGTATTGTTTATTCTTGACAATCTTCATTATATATCTTAAAAAATCGAAAGGCTATCAAAACTATTTTGACCCGACCAATAAGAAACATTTCAACTTTTGCTGACAATATAAGCTCAGATGTAACTGATGTTTGTTTAGAAGTTTCCTGCAGTAGCGCGTTACACTGTCTAGTCCCATGATGGGTATAGTATATAATTTTTATATACAAATCTTTTGTAGTATATATAATCTCTTTTATTTTCTTTAATAACTCACATAAGATTCTTTTCCACAATCCTTATATTTATCCAGCTACCAAACTGTTTTGATCTCACCTATAATTATCAGGTATGAAGTTAAAATCTTTGTGAATACCTGTGATATGATTAAGGTCTTTTGTAAAGTATACAAAGTTAATGGATGTAATGATTGAAGGATAAAAAAATACAAAACAGAAAATAATATTGCACATCATAAACTTGTTGTTTTTTCATTCATGTACAGGTATATTTATACAAGATGATATAAAACTGAATTGAATAACTACTGTCATAATTGAACAACTGCATGTTAACAAAAAGACTAATTTCTAATAATGTTTATTATCCAACATTCTTCCCCATAATAAACATTGGAGAAAAAAATGTTCATTATTCCATATTCTCTTCCCCATAATGAACATTTTGAAGAAAATCTCCAAAATATGTGTTGCAGCGACCTCTCCCTAGCCATCTCCCAAAACCAATGAATCTGCAATCTCCAATCATCAATGCAGCTCACTCTGCAATCAAAGATGATCATCCTATAGGTGACCATCATGAGTCACTCTTCTAGTGCTCACTCCAATCAAAGATGACCCAACTATAGTGGACCATCGTGAGTCACTCTTCTGGCGCTCGCTCCAAATCTTGACCATTCATGACTCTCTCCTTTCTATCTGCAATGTTCCAAAACCAGTAACTTGAAATCTCAAAATACAGTCCAACCATAAATCAACAATTTTTAGGACTAAACAATGTCCAAAGCTATCACCAACAATGCCACATAATCAACAAATCGGCAAAACATCTGAAGAACGTATCACTTCATCTCTATAAGTCTCCATTCAAATCTTCCATACACACACCAACAAATATCCCCTTTGTAAAAAAAACACACTATAGCAACTACATCAACATCATCAAAATAGGTCATAAAAATTCAAATCAAAGTCATCTCAAACGTAATGAGAATCCATAACACTCTGAAGATCCTTGTCATTGCAAACAACATTATCAACATCATTCAGCATAGCCTTATATGGGGCATCAGGCCCAATTTTTGTCAAAGTTGTCACAATTGCATTATCTAAACATCCATCTGATGTCTCCCTGGGAACTGGTTCAAACAAAGGATTAGTAACACATAACATAAATTTTTGCTCTTTCTTCTGAAAATAATGAGAAAAATCATGAGTATGCTGACCGCATAATGAACAGGGGTGTAGATCAAAACACAAAACTGATGTATGGCCATGACGACCACAATAGGAACACAATTTTTGTTGCACCAATTTAACACTTGTAGAGGAAGATTCAACTTGACATGCATTCATAAGCCCTCTAGATACAAATTTGATGGGTTTGGAATACTTTGGAACATAAGACCCAACAACACCATTATAACCAAAGACCACATATGCAAAAAATACAAAATAGAAAACAATATTGCACACCATAAACTTGCTACTTTCTCATTCATGTAAAGATATATTTATACAAGATGATATAAAACTGAATTAAATAACTAATGTCATAACCGAACAACAACTGCCTGTTAACAAAAAAAAACTAATTTCTAATAATGTTTATTATCCAACAATGATATCCCCTCTTTTTTTATATATATATATATCACATAAGATTCTTTTCCAGAAATCTTATATCTACCTAGCCATGATCTCACCTATAGTTATTACGTATGAAGTTAAAAGCTTTGTCAATACCTGTGATATGAGTATGACTAAGGTCTTTTGTAAAGTATAAAAGTTGATGGCACTGCATAATTATGTAATGATCCCCTTTGTCTAATAGCTTTAGTTATTGTTTTAAGGTCGCCTTTGTTTGTAGTCTTCTCTAATAGTATAAACTTAGGGGATCAATTTCAGAGAGAATTTAGTACTCGCCCAACATATAGAATAGTTCTGCTGGACCCATCTTCAGGTTTAATTGTACTAATTGCATGATTGTATTAACAGGCATGATAGATTACATTCCAGGCCTTCCTCCACTGCACCCGGAAGATCTCCCATCAGATATTCAATCAGGAGACCCATCAGATCTTGTGCATCAGCTTATTGTGCAACAGCTCCCTAGACTGGAAGAAGCCGACTGGATTATTAGCAACACAGTCTATGAACTAGAAAGCCAAGCAAGCGATGCCATTAAAGAAAAATCTCCTCTTTTTCGCTCGATTGGTCCCTTCCTACCCTCAATTTACCTTGAAGGCGAAGGGAAACAACAGGATTTCTCCATAGTAAGCCCCAGATCATTAAGCCTGTGGGCAGAATCTAATTGCTTACCATGGCTGGATTCGAAACCCAAATGTTCTGTTCTGTATGTTTCGTTTGGAAGCTTAGCTCAAATCTCCAAAGTTCAAGTGCAAGAGATAGCAAGAGGACTGATGGAAAGTGGCCAGGTATTCTTCTTCCTGTATAAAATACATAGACAATATTCACAAAAATGTCTCTTATCTTTGAGCTTCTGTTTCCTTAGGAAAAGTTTAGCTTAATTTCATTTTTCATTTCGAGTTTGTTTTTCTAAAGCAAGCAATAAAACCTCTCAGTGATACTGTATGGTCTATACTTATATCTAAAGAATGTATGGTTGAAATAAATGCTTATCGCCCTCTTTATCTTTAAATTTAACTGCTTCTATTATTAATATTTTGGCTACTTGTTTACCAGGCGTTTCTATGGGTAATCCGCCCAGACTTGGTGAGCTCAGAGGCATCAACAACATCATCAACAGACTATAATGACATTCTTCCTGAGGGTTTTTTTGAGAAAACAAAAGATAGAGGACTTTTGGTTCCATGGTCTCCACAGCTTCTTGTTTTAGCCCATCCTTCTATTGGAGGCTTCTTCACTCATGGGGGGTGGAATTCTACAATGGAGAGCCTAAGTCTGGGTGTTCCAATGTTGGTTTTCCCACAGGGAATTGAGCAGAGCACAAATAGAATGCTGGTTGTAAACCAGTGGAAAGTTGGATTAAGGTTAGATTCTTCCAGAGATGACGGAATAATTGAGGGAGCTGAGATTGCCAAGTGTGTGAGAGCTTTGCTGAAAGATGAAGAGATGAGGAAGAGGAGTAGTGAAGTGAGAGAGACAATAATGAAAGCAGTGGGTGGAGGAGGATCATCTTGGAAAAATACAAAAGATTTTGTGGAATATTTGATCTCACTGCCAACAAAGAAAATGGATTTATCTCCTGAAAGTGGCTTAAAGACAACAACTGTTGTGAATGTTTGATAAGGTTGAATGATAAGTTTAAGGTGCGTTCATTTTTTATTCATTTTGTAATTTTAGTTTTTGGTTGTTTATGTTTTTATGTTTGTATTTAAATATATTTTTTTTTAATAATTAAATAGTCAATAGTAATTTCACATGTCATTTTATTCAAATGTATAGTTGATCTATTTTTAAAGTCAATTTATTTTTGATGATTGAGCTGACTCTGGTTTAAAAATAACCCTTTCTTCTCAATGGAATATCATTTTGGTTTTACATTTCAACACAATTATAATGATATGTATGATTGATGGCATTATATTGCCACATGCTTGTGTCTATAAACATGTTGGTTCTATTTTTCATCGAAGTAATTACTAGTGACAATACATAGAGATGCTATTAAATAGTGAATAGAAATAGATATGTTCAAATGCTCCACATTTATATTCTTTGAAACAGTTTTAAATATTTATGTATTAATCATTTGATATCATTATTAAGTGTTGTTTATAAGCAAGAAACTATTTTAGAGATATGTTAATTTATTATTTATTTTCAAAGATATCTTACAATGTCATGATAAGTATTAACCATATGAATTTGGATAAATTTATAATTATATTTTCAGTCATGTATATTTCTAGTAAGATATAAAAAAATGCATTATTCCTAAAAATTGAAAGGAATCACACATTTGTGTATTTCTTGTGCTATGCACATTTGTAGTAGTATCAACACTTATTGAATGTTCTTGAATATTTCATATTTTCTTATTATCACAAATTTTTTGTTTTATATATAACTACAATGTGTTGTGTACAAAATAAATAATGAATATAAAAATTTATGAAGATATTCAAAAACCATCAAAACATGCACTATAACAATATGAAAATGCATTGTCTAGTTGCATCACATATGTTCATAGCTAGAGTACAATGACATATTCATACTGATATGAACTTATGTGTTTTATCTTACAGATTTTACATATATCAAAATCTTAAACATACAAAACATTTTACTCTCAAGTAAAGAAGTTGGAGAAGTTTTCATCCACGTCTTTTTCCTCCAAAATCCTTTTAGTTTTTGTATACCAAAATATTGAATGAATAAATCACTATAATCCATAGCCAACTTGTTTATAGATAATATTTGTACAATATTTTCAACTAAGTGGTCATCCATGATGTCAATAAATAATTTTCCATAGAAATTTGTATAATGTGTCAACAAACTACTAGGTGTGGATAACAAAAAGAGGTCAATAAAGTAGAATTAAATTAATTAATTACATCAATATCATGTCCATGCATCAATTTTAATTGTAAATATTTCATCTATATAATTATGTATATCAAATTTAACTTACTTTCTATAGTAATATTTGCAAAAACCAAAAGTGTTAAGTCTTGATATAATTATATTATTGATGGTGGTTTTAGCACAACCAACTTTGTGTAACAATAGACCACTACTCCTCTTACAAAACAAGGATTCCTACTCTGAGATTAATTTATAGTTAGATCTTGATTGTGATGAAAAACTTAGTGGTCTATGTTATTAGTTTAAGAAGGGGCCTTTTTTTGTAACCTAGACTTCCAAAATGCATAATCCTCATATTCAATCAGAAATAACAATGAAAAAATATTTTAAATATTGTTTTTTTTCTTATTTCATCAAACATATAACAAGCTTAAGGGATCTACAACACTTTAAAGAATATCCTAAATTATCTGATTAAAGAAATGTGAAACTAAAATTAAGGTTGAGTCGAAACAACTAAAATTAAAAATAATGATAAATCCAACTCCATTTATTAGATTTGAATGGTTAAGAAAAATCAAATAAACTAATACTACACCGATCAATATTGACACAATCATATGCAATAATGATGTTATCTTTCAAGGTAAAACACAACAATAAAATTACATCTAATCAAACCACCATATATTACATGCACAAATCTTAGACATAATTTTACTCAATATAATAACGTAGATATTAAGCATAATTAATGCATAAAGTAAAGACTTATGCCTAAGTCACTTTAATTCTAAGAAGCTCCTTGAAAAAGAATTAATGACTTAATTTAAGGGTGATTCCACAATACAGGTTTACAATTTTTTGCCAAACTAGACACTAAACTGATTTTTTTCTATCTAAATCTTCACTTTCGGGCACCTATAGCGACTAAACTATGAGGAATTTGAAGATGATGCAAACTATTGATTTGTGATATTTTTTTTTGTAGATTCTAAATTTTTTTTAAAACAAAAAATTGGAATCACATTGCACTTCTTTTTCCATATCCTTTGAAAACTAGTATTTTTCAGTAAACACCATTTTTAAGGAGTGATGCTCACTGTATACAACATAAATTTTTTCCATGATTTTTTTTTTTTTCAAATTTAGATTTGTAACTATGATATCTAGTGCTTTCATTTTGTTTCATAGTGTTTTATTGAATAATTTTCCTTAATCAAGTTTCAAAGTAAAACCAATTACAATTCAGACATAGGTGGACCATATACAACATAACATTTTTTGTATGTATTGAAATTATTTCATTTTTTTTGTTGGATCAAGGACATCAATATCTAGTGCACTGATTTTTTCATTTTTTTTTTATAATCTACTATTTTTCCAATGCAAAACATAGAGCTTGATTTTCGGAAAAACCTACATTGACAAGAAATAAAAAATAAATATAATAATCAAATTATTTAAAATTTTACTTTTTGAAGGAAGCCTATAATAAGGACTACATAATTACAAAAAATAAATTTTAAATGAATTCATTTGATCCCCCAAAAGTTAAATCAAAAGGGGTTTTTTATTAGCATTTTGATAGGTATAAAGGAGACTCTGTTATAGGTATTGTTTAAAACTAGTGGGGTTCTATCCAAGGGGGTTTAATCTAAGGTGGTTTGATCAAACCCTCTTCAATTAGAATCATTTAAATGTAACTTTTCAAGGCTTAAATCATTATATTTTCTAAAAAAATGTGATTTCAGCAAAAATCAGGATCTCCAAGAAAGTGTAAACCAATATTGTGGGATCACCTTTAAGTCACTAATATTTGGCCCCTTATGATATTTTAGTTTAGGGCGGGTGAAAAAAGATGAGTGGCCAATTTGTGGACAAATTTTTAAAAAGTTTTGAAAGCTCATAATGCAAGCACGTTATAATGTGCTTGTGTTATGGCTTGGTGTGTCAATGCTAAGGTTCATCCACAATGAGCCCATAATGCAAGCATGTTATAACGTGAGGGCATTATAACACACTCGCGTTATGAAGTATTAAAAGAAAAATAAAAAAGAATTCAAAATCATTTTCATTGTGACTGTCTTTTTCTATTCACGGCCAAAACCCTTTATTTCTGTGCTCGCATTCTGGGAGGAGCCATTTTGCAAGTTTTTTGTCAAATTGTCATTTCATTACTAGGATGCTGCCACATTGATGAGGAGGTCTGAGAGGTAAGTATTGTTTTTTTTGTTGTTGTGAATTTGTTATTTTTAGGTTGTTTTTTATATTTATTTTTTGAATTTGTAGGAGATGTTAATGAACCTGCAAACCCTCCTCAAAATCCTCAACAAGCACAACAACAAAAAGAGGAACAAAATCCTCAACAAGCACAACAAAAGCAACAACAACAACATCCTCAAGTTGAACAACCACAACAACAATCTCCTCCACCAATCCCTCAACATGCTCCTGGCAAGTTCAACAAAACTTAATGAGTGAAATTGAAAATAATAAAAAATAAATTAAGGATTTAATCAAGAGGTTGAACGATCCAAATAGTTCAACCATGGAAAGAATGACCCTGGCAACTTCACTCAAAGAAATGTTAAAATATGTAGATTCAATCAGCAAACAGTTAACTAGTTGGCAAGATAGGAGACAGGTGGCTAGGGCTTATTACGAGGATAAATTATCATTTAAAGATGTAAAAGATCTAAAAATTATAAAATTTTATTTGTGCTCATTATTCACTGACCCACACACAAATGCAAATCTTACCCTCAATGCGAAGAGGTTTCCTATCTATTAGTGCCACCACCAACTATAAATAGGGAAAAATTTAGATTTAAAATGTATTGAAAACAACAAATTAACTAAACCCTATCAAGCACCATGAAGCACAAACTAGAATGAAAATGCAAATAAATAAAGGAAATGCAAACCAATTTTCAAACTAGACTTGATTGACCTCCATGGCTCTTCTCCACCTGCATGAGAATGCAAGATTTTGAAGGTTGATTGTTGGATGAATGTTGGTTGCTCAATTCAGCAGCATAACATTGACATGGGGATGATAGATGAATGACAATAGATAGAAATGGATGAAAGACTCAAGAATGATTTTGACAACATAAGGATACTTGAAGAATCAACCCCCCAAATGGCTTATGAGAGAGCTTATTTATAGGAAATGTCTGATTTGGATTGACGGTTGAGATTGGATGCCAATAAGATGTCTAAATCAATGGCCAAGATTGAACTTTAGTTGTAGTATGGACTAGGGTTAGGTCAAAATTAGGGCAATGACAAGAAATGAAGGGTTGAGATTGAATTATGAGATAATTCAATCAAGGGATGAAATTAAATGAGATGTCAAGAGATAAGATTTGATGTGGAAGATAAGATTAGCACCGACAAAGAGGTGATAGGAGAAATTAAATAATAAAAATTATTTAATTTAGGTGGCCAATGAATAATTAAATAATAAAGATATTATATAATTATAGAGGAATGTGACAAAAGGAATCATTTTGAATTAAATAATGATTTAATTCAAAATTCAAGAGAGTGGACCAAATTAAATAAATTCAATTTATTTAATTTATGAGAGAAGAGGCTAATGAATAATTAAATAATTAAAATAATTATTTAATTATAGTGGAAAGTGGACAAAAATTAAATAAATAAGAATTTATCTAATTTTAGAAAGAAAAGGACTTAAGTAGTGACGTAATAAAATTTATTTAATTAATCAGGGAGGAATAAAGTTAGGAATGAATTAATTAAATAATTAAAATTATTTAATTAATAGAAAACTTATGACATTAGAAAATAATTAAATAATTAATAATTATTTAATTAGCAAAGACAAAAGGGGAAATGATAGAGAATTTAGAAATCGCAAGCCTAGGACAATTTTTAGTGTCTACATTTTTCCCCTCTTTGAGATGATGTTCGAGATAATGAGATTTGTGTCGAGTAACATCATTTCAAAGAAGCTAAGGTATGTATAGAGGAAAATGGATGATGATGAAATAAGAGTGGGATGATGATGCCCCCTCGAGAGGATAGGTGGGTTGAAAGAACATGGGTATGCTCTCAAAATGAAATGATAAGGAGGGACAAGATGCATGATGTAAGATAGGAAGTAGATGAAGGAGATGAATGATACATTATGCTACAAGAAAGTGAGCAACCATGATGTTTGATGTAACACTAGACATGATGCACCAAGGTATAAGGTCCAAGGTGATGATGTGTCTCGTGCCCCAGCGTAATACAACCTTGTCTAGATACAAGATATGAATATTAACTAGAATAAGTCGGACTTGACGCAAATGCAAGATAAAAATGATAACATGCACAAGCAAGCAAGCAAGCATGCACAAATGATACAAAAACAAACAAGGTATTTCCCCTATCAAGCTGCAAACCGATGAGTAATTGATTGATTGATGATGGTGACTAATGATGATAGTGTTGTCATTGTGGGGAAAGACATATCCCTAGATCAACACAAGGATGACTGACTATTTGATTGATTGACTTTGATTGATTGGGTTTACAACAAGATTAGGATCAAGACCAAAGGATATGATTGGATTATTTGGCAAGATTGATCGACTTGATTGGCATGGACTAAGGATTGACTGGAATTTGGACTATTGTTTGGAATGACTGAAGATGATTTGACATGGATGAGAGGATGCGATGAATTGAATAGAAGAATTGATGTGGTTGGGATAATTTGAAGACTGATTTGACATTGTTTTGGCAATTTGATTGATTTTGACTGGATGACTAATTGGACTATGTTGTCTATTGGTTCATGATTTAAATGTTGATGTTTAAAATGATTGACTATGTTTGACTTATTTGACTGATGTGACAAACGTTGACTTTGTTTTGTGATTTTTGAGAATTATTTGGATGTTTTTATGTTTTTTTGGATATTTTGATTTTTTTTATTTTTGACATTTTTTGGATTTTTGACATGTTTTGATTTTTTTTGGAATTTTTGACATTTTTAATTTTTTTTTGGGATTTTTGAGAATATTTTGAGGTGTCAATGGATGAAAATTTGGCTAGCCTTTGTGCTAGATACCAATGACAAGGGGAAAACCAAATCTAGGTGCAAGGGTGGGTGATAGGATAAGGGATAGAAGGCTCATGATAAATGGATGGATGGAAAGGATGTATGCATCATAAGAGAGCAAGGATGTGATCTCCAAAGACTATGTCGCATAGGAATGACATGCCCCATTCTAGGTACAAGACTTAGGATTTTTCATGACAAAGCTGATGACAATAGGATAATGATATGATTGGTTTAGATAGGATGAGGTATGTCAAGAGATACCCAAAACATGTTACAACATTTTTCCCCTATATCTTCATCAAGATCAAAAGGAGAAGGGTGGATAAGTGGACCCAATATGATAGGTAGGTATGATGGCTAAGATGGTAGGTAGGATGGAAATGATATGACATAAAAATGATAGGTTGGATAGATAAGACATTGTGCCCCCAAGTGTAAGTGACATAGAAGATCAACCTACACATGATGCCTGTTTGCCAGGTTTTCATCATGGTACTTATCCAGGGCACCTGTTTACCAGGTCTTCACCGTTGGACGAAAGGATTTCTCTTTACTTCTTTTTTTTCATTTTTTTTTTTACTTTTTAACCTTTTGACTTTTTGACCTTTTTTAGATTGAAGGGGAATATGGATAGGAGGGACTCAAGTGTCTAGTTTCATGAAAGGTGATAGTCCCACTAGAGATAGATGTCATTGCATGGACCATGTCAAATTTCATTATGCTCATAGATGTTGTTAAGGGATGACATGAAAGGGAGATGTAGTAGGTAGATTATGGATTATGATGTGTATTATGGAGGAAAATAATGGATTATGATGCAGATTATGTTGGGAAGATGATAGGGATTAAATGGCATTTATGGAAAAGATGAATGAGGAGGCTTAGCCAAAAGCATGGACCATAGGAATGTGGGGGAGATATGTAGGATAATGGGTGAAGGGTGAGGAGATGGAGGTATAAGGGGTTGTTGTGAAATGGAAGGGAACCATGACCAATGGTTGCACACATTGTGATAAACATTGAAGCTTTTGATGTGGACAGGGTGTAGGAAGCAATGGAGATGTTTGCTTAGGAGATGGTGGATGAAGGGTTTAGGCACCCACATAGACTTAGTATTTTTATGACTTTTATTTGTCTTGTGGGATTTTTGTAATTTTTGAATAGAGTGGGAATGTGAGGTGGAAGTGGATGGTTGGGATTTTTGAGATGTAGATGCCACATTTGACTTGCTTTCCTTTTGCTTAGGGACCCAAACCATTTTAGTTTTGGCCATTTCTTTTGGAGGTATGGGCTTATATAACTTTTTAGATGGATTTTGCTTTGACTTTTTACAGTATTGATGTCCTAAGGCATGAGGGTCCTTAGGATTTTTTACTTTATAGGTAGAGGCATTGAATTTCTTGATTTTGAATCCCATGGGATAGGTGGAATGAGTGGAAGCTTCATGTTTAGACAATGTGTGCATTGATTGGTCATGATTAGGAATGTTAAGGTATTTATGGATAAATGGAAAAGAAGATTGGATGGTAGGGATATTAAGTGTTGGGAGTAATGGAGGTAGATTAGATGGAGGGATATTAGGAGTTGGAAGCAATGGTGGCAAAGTAGATGGTGGAAGGTGTATGGTCACATGCTTTTGACATTTGTAGGAAGATGGAGGAGGGATGGCAACATATGTCTTAGGCATATGATATGATTTATGATGGAAGGAGGTGGACTTAGGATGGATGGAGGAAGTACCAACATCTTGAGATTGGTGTTCTTGGGGTATGCAATGGACAATGGGACTAGGTGTAGGTGGAATGCTAGACACAAGTTCCTTATTGGATGGAGAAAATGAAGCAAGGGAAGATAATGGTTGTTGTTGTTCTAAGGAACATTCATGAATGATGGTGGAAAGACCAATAGGATATGATGGAGGACTTGCAATGGGGTCGATAGTTGGTGATGGAGGATCATTAGGATCTTGATTAGCATTGCATTCACTTAGATCCAAGGTATTTTTTTGATCTTCTATGTGTGCTTGGGAGGCACTTGTGTCATCAAGGGAAGTGGATGTTGATGGATTTTTGGGGCTTAGCCTAGAGTGACAAGATTTCAACTCCCAAAGGAGTGTGTCTTTGGATTCACACTCAATTGAGGTCGTCCCTTAGAGGGGTGTGTGCTCCAAGTAGGCCTCCTAAGAAGGGTATGACAAGAGCAAACCAAGTGAGGTGTTATGGAGGACACACACATTTGATTCACACTCGCAGTGATTAATATCCCTTTAGAAAATTGAAATGTTTGTAAAACAGTTTAAACACTTGTTCTTTTTAACCCCAAGTCAAGATGTGTGATTGAAGACAATGGTTATTTTTAGCCTAATTTCAATGATGTGACAATCAGACAAGATTTATTTTAGACCCCAAAATCCAAATGTGTGGCAAACAAGATGTTCTTTTTAAGAATGATTAAGAGATGAAAGATGGAATGTGTGCACCTAGAATTTCTTTAGCTCCAAATATGTGTCCACTTGATCCAATGTTTCCTTTCAATTGTTTATTTTCTGTACATGCACAAAACCAACAACAAAGCCAAAACCCTAACAAGATAGTTGATCACTACTATTAGAGGGCTAGCTAGTCAAGGTAAATCAGATTTTTGGAAATGTTTTTTATAGTAAAATGAAAAATATAGAGAATAAAGCATGTCTAAAATCTCAAGAGGTTTCCAAAAATGTAAATAAATAAATAAAATTTGCTGTTTTGCACCTGAAATTATTTTTTTATGAAAAATCATAAAAAAATTATAAAAAATACAAACCAGCTCCTAAAATTCTAATTTTTTGACTAAAGTCATATAATGTCATTCCAAATCAGCTCCAAAAAATATGATTTTTGGAATGGAAGCTCTAGACGTTGTCTTCAACCTGCAAAAAAAAATTTGTGAAAAAATACATAGCCGTTTTAAAGTTATGGTCGACTCTTTAGAAACTAGGGCTTTATCCACAATGATGTCAAACCTACAACAAAAAGCAAACAAAACCTGCAACAAAAGAATCCAACTCCAAGATTTTTTAAAATGTGTTAAAATATGTCAGGTTCACCAATGTAAATAGGGAAAAATTCAGATTTAAATGTTGAAAACAACAAATTAACTAAACCCTATCAAGCACCATGAAGCACAAACTAGAATGAAAATACAAATAAAGAAAGGAAATGCAAACCAATTTTCAAACTAGACTTGATTGACCTCCATGGCTCTTCTCCACCTGCATGAGAATGCAAGATTTTGAAGGTTGATTGTTGGATGAATGTTGGTTGCTCAATTCAGCAGCATAACATTGACATGGGGATGATAGATGAATGACAATAGATAGAAATGGATGAAAGACTCAAGAATGATTTTGACAGCATAAGGATATTGAAGAATCAACCCCCCAAATGGCTTATGAGAGAGCTTATTTATAGGAAATGTCTGATTTGGATTGACGGTTGAGATTGGATGCCAATAAGATGTCTAAATCAATGGCCAAGATTGAAAGTTGTAGTATGGACTAGGGTTAGGTCAAAATTAGGGCAATGACAAGAAATGAAGGGTTGAGATTGAATTATGAGATAATTCAATCAAGGGATGAAATTAAATGAGATGTCAAGAGATAAGATTTGATGTGGAAGATAAGATTGGCACACAAAGAGGTGATAGGAGAAATTAAATAATAAAAATTATTTAATTTAGGTGGCCAATGAATAATTAAATAATAAAGATATTATATAATTATAGAGGAATGTGACAAAAGGAATCATTTTGAATTAAATAATGATTTAATTCAAAATTCAAGAGAGTGGACCAAATTAAATAAATTCAATTTATTTAATTTATGAGAGAAGAGGCTAATGAATAATTAAATAATTAAAATAATTATTTAATTATAGTGGAAAGTGGACAAAAATTAAATAAATAAGAATTTATTTAATTTTAGAAAGAAAAGGACTTAAGTAGTGACGTAATAAAATTTATTTAATTAATCAGGGAGGAATAAAGTTAGGAATGAATTAATTAAATAATTAAAATTATTTAATTAATAGAAGACTTATGACATTAGAAAATAATTAAATAATTAAAAATTATTTAATTAGCAAAGACAAAAGGGGAAATGATAGAGAATTTAGAAATCACAAGCCTAGGACAATTTTTAGTGTCTACACCAACAAATTACGACCTTTTTTTTGGGATAGGTGGTACATGGTTTTTTATTACCCACCATGCAACAATTGTAAAGTCCTGGAATATTTCGTTAGGAAACTATACTGTGAGTTCATCTTGAACAAAATCCTAAATTATTTTGATATGAGGGACTTCTAGGGGAGAGGTTGGGGTTGGCTCAAGATAGACTCGGTGCACAGCAGGATCCTATGTAGCAAGTGATATGACCTCTCTCTAGGTCGCCTCATGAGCACATCGTTATCCCTTCCATCATGAAGGAGAGTGTCGAAGTAGAGACTTTGCAGACCATCAATTCCTTGACCCAGAGTGTCATCTAGCATGCCATCCCTATACTACAGTGCCATCTAGGGGAGTCTTTGAGTGGTGGGCTTCGATCCCATTTGTGTAAGTCTTGCGAGGTGACTTGTTCATGTGACCCCACTAACACTCAGGAGGCTACTATGCAAGATACATCTATAGCTATGGAGATGGAAAGGGTAGATGACATTTTGAATGAGGCCTATGACATTAATACTCGAGTAAATCTTAGCATGTTCATTGAATTTAATTTATTAAATTTCAAATTTGAAATGCAAGATTAACTAATTTAGTTTTATGATTTTAATAAAATTTTAGGGTCACAGTATTGATATTGGATATATCGGCCCTACACCCACTTATTTCTCCATTGCATCTACCATTGAGGTATGTAACTAGTAAACAATTATACATTTATTATATGTTAATAGCATTGTTTTATGAATGGTATTTTAATATGTGATTTTGGATGTTGAATAGGCTAATATTGGAGGTTTCAAGGGAACACCTCCCAATGCCAGTGAATTTAGACAAACCTACACGCAAGTAATAGAATAAAAATTTTAATTAATGAATTGTACTTAATAGATTTTGTAGTTTATATTCATATCATTGATTACATTGCATTTCACATCTTTCAAACTCAAAGCATTACTTCACATTCCATAACTAATAACTAGATGTTGATAGATGACAAAATTTCAACTATAATATAGTTGTTTAGAAAGTCAACATAAGAAAAGATGCAATTACTTCACATAGTATAAGTAATAAGTAGGAGAAGCTTCCAATTGCATTTGCTTGTCATGGCATTCCATGAGACCACTTTTTATTGAGGCATCTTTTCAAAGAGTTCACTGGCTTGTCTATGTTATGGATGCTTGGAAGAAATATATGAAATAATAATAGTAAGCAATTTAGCATAGACAAGGCAATGAGTTTGAAAAAATTCCTCAAAGAAATACGGTCTCATGGTGATGTCCATCACCATGAGACCCAATTTCTTTGATGCACTTTTTTAAATAGCTCACCTCCTTTTCTATGCTACCACATTTTCCATACATGTCTACCAAAGAATTTTATCAAATAGTTCATTTCCTCGCTGCTATGGATGCTTGGAAAAAATCTATCAAAGCATAATAGTAAGCAATAGCATACACAAGGAAGTGAGTAGTTTGAAAAAATGCCTCGAAGAAATGTGGTCTCATGACTTGATGGAATGGCATTCCATCACCATGAGACCACATTTCTTTGAGGAATTTCTTCAAACAACTCACCACCTTTTCTATGCCACCACATTTTCCATACATGTGTACCAAAGCATTTTATCAAACTACTCACTTCCTTGCTGCTATGGCTAAAAGCCTAAAATAGGTGTTTTCCAACAAACTATGGATGCTTGGAAAAAATCTATCAAAGCATAATAGTAAGCAATATCATAGTTAAGGCAGTGAGTAGTATGAAAAAATGCCTTGAAGAGATGTGGTCTCATGGTGATGGAATGCCATTCCATCACCATGAGACCACATTTCTCTAAGGAATTTTTTCAAACAACTCACTGTTTGAAGAATAGAAACCAACCCATTAGCCAAAATTCCCCTCCAAATTATTTTCAAAGTCTTCATCCTAAATTTACCAATCCATGGATTCTTCCACCTTTTATTCCACTTGTTCATGTCCCCACCACTCCCTCTTCATGTCATGATCTCCCTCCATCTCATAACCAAGGCCACATTATACCATCCACCCCATCCCAACATAATACCATAGAGAAGGCAATGAAATGTTTGAAAAAATACCTCAAAGAAATGTAGTCTTATGGTGATGGAATGCCATGAAACATTTGTTTGTAATGGTATTCCATCACCATGAGATCCCATTTCTTTGAGTTTTTTTTTCAAATAGTTCACTACCTTCTCTATACCACCACATTTATTGTACATGTCTATGAAAGGGTATGTGCAGGATCATGATGGGCCAAAAAGTGGCAATATGATGGGTATGTGGTTGACGACATTTTTTTTACCCAAAATTGATGAAATAAAAGGGTTTTTAAAGGATATTCTCAACTTTTCACCAATATAAATTATGCTTTACTTTGAATTTAATAAGTAATTATTATTCATTTTCTATTAAAATTACGACTAAAGTCTGATTGATAGCTGATTGAAAAACATCTATAGCTTTCAAACGGTATCACATTTTTTGAATCCAAAACATGTGTCACATTCTATGCTTCATACTATAGGATTAAAAAAGAAAAAATTGAATTTCATGAAGTTTTACCAAGTTAAGGTGGTTGGAACATGCGAATTTTTTATATTTTTAAAAAGTTGTAATAAGAATAATTAATTATTTACTTAGAAAAAATTACAAAAAAATATGCATCACATTGGGACATGAGTCCTCTACTTATATCTAAAATATTAGAAAAAAATATTATCATTTTGTTGTGGTTAGGGTGGTTAGACAAACACCTACTTATTTTTCCTGAAATTTAAGTACTATTGCATTGAAATTTCAAATTTTTCACTAAATAGATTTCTTTTTTTAAAACAAACCTAGTACTTTAGAAACTACATTCAATTTTCTACAGATTCTATTCTTACATATTTTTGAAATTATATAAATAACTTATTCAAATTTTTACATCAAGTTGCCTAACTCTGATTTTTCTGATTTTTTTGCCCCTTAAGGGCCTATTTTTTCCATGATGATCCTACACATACCCGAAAGCATTTTATCAAATGGCTCACCAGCTTGCTATTATGGGTAAATTCCTAAAAACATATGCTTTCAAACAAATATGGATAGAGAAAATAGTAAGCATGATAGTTAGAAATACATAGTTTAATAAGTACTCAAAATTTTGTTCATTATCTCATACATTATAAGCCATGATGTGGATCGCTATTGTAGTTTTCATGATTGAATAGTTTGTTGTTTTATTTTTAGATGTTGCAAGCCGATACACCTTTGAATGTTCAAAGGGAAATGGAGATTGGTGTTTCATATGCTATAGACTCCTTGATGGCTCTGATAGTGGAGATATGACGCAAATTACTAAATTTCAATTTACATTCATTGTTATAGATGTTAGTTAGTGAAAAATCAAACCATTATTGATTCATAGTTTAATTTCATTTTGGATGGTTTATTTAGGGCTTTAGCATGCCTTAGCATGGGCATTCAAATATTTCCCTCATAGAGAGTGATAATCAGATGGCGGTAAGTGATTATTTTATTAAATATATCATTTTTTATAATGTAATTTCTATATATTAATGTCTTTACTTCTTACTATAATAGATAAGACTTGACCAATAACTAAACCCTAGGAGGTGCACTAGGAGCACTCCTCAACTACAGCATAAATGAGTGATAAATATATCGCCATCCAATCGACAAGCATAGGGAAAGAGTTTATTTTGAGAGTATGGAGAGAATTGACTTTTGATTCCAAAGCCCTTTGTTGTATGCCTATATGGCATTTTTGAACATATTTTGTATGGGATATATTTGACATTGTATGCCTATATGGCATTCGCATAAGCCTATATGGCTATTTTGTACCTATATTTTATACTTATATTGACATATATTGATATATGCCTACATGGCTATTTGGTTAATACAAATCTTTTTTATCAATAGTGTCCATATTTTAATTATAAATTCATGGTTCAATAGATATGAGTTACATGTATTCAAGTGTATACTTTACAACTTACGTGTATGCTTTGTGACTTACATGTATTCCAATGTATACTTTGCGACTTATGTGTTTTCATGTGTATACCTTGTATTCATGCATATACTTTGTATTAATTTGCGTATACTATGTATTCGTGTGTATACTCGAGGGATTACGTGTTTTTTAGTACTTGCGATTCACTTATTCACATGTAAATGTTTGAATTATTCACGTGTATACTTATTAATTGGTTAGCCCTAGCATTGATCGTTGTTGTCCTTCATGGTTTGTCTTGAATATTAATTGATTGATACTAAACAACTTTATTAGTTGATGCTAAACAACTTCAATATTTCTAGGAATGGTAGTAGAGTTACAAATTCCAAAATTGCACAAATTGTAAAGAAAATATTAATTGTAATTAAATGCATTGATTATTAACTTGATAATTGATTAAGAATGAGTATAAAATATATCAAGAGATTATCCTTTCAGAATGGAAACTGCCAACTAGAAAATAGGCAAAGCATTTCCAATACTTTGAAAGTAATAATCCACCCAAAATTACAACAAGAGAGAAGGCTTATTTAAGATCCTTGAGCAATGTATTTCCTAATGCTCCCTTGTTCTTACATATCTCAATTCAGTTTAATCCAAAGAGTTCCATGAAATGCTTTATCTAAAAAAAAAAAACACATTTTCAATTGGTATTCTATGAAATGTTTCATAAAAAGATTCCAATATATTTAATCTTTTTATTGGAACAATTCAATTAAGCAAAGGATACATAATCTTCACAACACTTGCAAAACATAATATTTATAATAGATGATGAGTAGTTAACTTCTTGACACCTTATCATAAAAACATTTATCTTAAATATTCTTTAAACATTTTCATGGCATAATCCTCATAGTACATAATGAATTTTTATGTTCTTGATCCATCACCATATAAACACGTTGAAAGATGTATATGTCAAATTTTTGCAATATTATTTCTTGTATAGGAAATGGACTTGGGAGAAAGAAAGTTATAATTTATAATACAAATAAGAAATGGACTCAATGGTGGAAACTTTATTTATCACACCAAATAATAAATTTACGTGATTGCATCACTTGTTTCTCTTAGACTCCAATTTTAAAGCATATCAAATCATTTCAAATGAAAATGAAAAAATGCTTCACAACCAAAGTTGTTAATTGAGGAAAAATAAAATGTTTCCAAATTCCACCATTGTACACATTTACAATTGGTTGTATATTGTTATAAGGGAAAGGAGGATAATTAAAAAACATCTTGTGTTGGCTAGACTTGAGGATGATCATATGCTTTTTGTGTGGAAAACTCAAACTTCTCAACTGTTGTGTGTATGTTTCTATTTTCAATTGTTTTGCATGTCATCATAAGGGATCAAGCTGATTGAATGTAGCTTGGAGTGATTCTGTGTGTTTGAGTGTGAAAGAGTACCATGCCTAGTGTAAACATACCTATCGAGATGTGTTGGAGCAGTTTGTTTGGTTACATGAGTTGCAAAATGAAAGTTGTACCACTTTGCAACTTTACACTACTTGCATTTGACACTTTTCCCATCAAGTGAAAACTGGATACCATGGGAAAATGACTCTAAGAAAACAAAAATTAAGAGAGATTATTGTAGAGGGGAATAATTTGATCCCATTGGCTCAGATGGAGAGTTCTTAAGCATCACGGTTTCTGAGTAATAGCCCGTCAAAGATTGCTACCATTTTGCACTTTGGACCCTTAAGGGATCAAGCCAGTTGAACGTAGCTCGGAGTGGTTTTGCATGTTTGGGCATGAAAGAGGACCATGCCTAGCTTAAATGTACCCATTCAGATGCATTGGAATAGTTTTTTTGGTCACATAAGTTGTAGAACAAAATTTGCACCACTTTGCAACATTCAACTACTTGCATTTGACAACTTTTTCCTAAAGTGAAAATTCACCACAATGAGAAAATTCCTCTGAGATAGAAAAAAATAAGAGAGGTTATTGTAGAGGGGCCCAATGTGATCCCATAGGGTTAGACGAGAAGTTTCTAAGTGTCATGGTGTCCGAGTAACACCCAGTCGAAGATTGCATCCATTTTGCACTTTGGACTCTTAAGGGATTCTATCATTTGAATGTAACTCGGAGTGATTTGGCATGTTTAGATGTGAAAGAGGACCATGCATAGTGTAAACGTGCCCACCTGAATGCATTGGAACATTGTTTTTTGTCGCACGAGTTGCAAAACGAAAGTTTCACCACTTTGCAACTTTCAACTACTTGCATTTTACAACTTTTTCCCCAAGTGAAAATTTGCCACCACGGGAAAGTGCCTCCAAGATATTGAAAACCAAGAGAGATTATTGTAGAGTGGCACAATGCAATCCCATAGGATTAGATGAAAATTTTCTGAGTCACAGTATCTGAGTAACAACATGTTGAAGTTTGTGACCATTTTGCACTTTGGAATCTTAAGGGATCGATCTGGTTGAGCATAGCTTGAAGTGATTTCCGTGTTTGGGTGTGAAAGAGGACCATGCCTAGTGTAAAAATTCCTATTCAGACATATTGGAACAGTCTGTTTGGTCACACGAGTTGTAACATTTGACAAATTTAACTCTAGTTAAAATTTGCCACTAAGGGAAAATGCCTCTGAGATAGTGAAAACTGAGAAAGGTTATTGTAGAGGGTCTCAACATGATCCCATAGGCTTAGAAAAAGAGTTTCTAAGCATCATAGTATCTAAGTAACAGCATGTTGGATTTTGCAGCTATTTTTCACTTTGGACTCTTAAGGGATTCTACCTATTCAATGTAGTTCAAAGTGATTTAGCGTGTTTGGGTACGAAAGAGGACCATTCCAAGCATAGATGTACCCACCCAGATGCGTTGGAATAGTTCATTTGGTCACATGAATTGAAAAATGAAAGTTGCCCCACTTTGCAACTTTTAACTACTTGCATTTGACAACTTTTTTCCCAAGTGAAAATTTGTCACCACGAAAAAATGCCTTCGAGATAGTGAAAACCAAGAGAGGTTATTGTAGAGGGGCCCAATGCAATCTCATAAGACCAAATGAGAAGTTTCTAGGTATTATGGTGTTTGATTAATAGCCCATCAAAGATTGTAACCATTTTGCACTTTGGACTTTTAAGGGATTCTACCAGTTGAATGTAGCTTGTGGTGATTTTGCATATTTGGGTGTGAAAGAGGACTATGCCTAGTGTAAACCCACCCATCTGCACGTGTTGGAACAGTCTGTTTGGTCACACAAGTTGTAAAATGAAAGTTGCACCATTTTGCAACTTTGCACTACTTACATTTGACACTTTTTCCATCAAGTGAAAACTGGACACCACGTGAAAACCACTCTGAGATAACAAAATTGAGGGAGAGTTCTATCATAATAGTGGTTTACAATTCCTAAGAGGAACAAATTTTAGCTGAAATCACATATTTTTAGAAAATATAATGATTTAAAGCCTTTAAAAAGATTTCATTTAAGGATTCCAATTGAAGGGTTTGATCAAACCAACTTAGATCAAACCCCTTGGATAGAACCTTGCTAGTTTTAAATCATACCTATAACAGAGTCTCCTTTACACCTATCGAAATGCTGATAAAAGCCACTTTTGATTTACCTTTCGGGGGATCAAATGAATTCATTTAAAATTTATTTCAAATGATTATGGTATTCATCAGAACAAGCTATCCAATGAAGATAATTTTAATATGTTTTGGTTTTGTTATGTATTTGTTTTTTAAGTTTTATTAAACATAGGTTTTTCACCGAAAGTGAATTTCTTTGTTACTTCACGTAGGAAAAATGAGAAGATTATCAAAAAAAAAAATTGAAAAATATGAGTGCACTAGATATTGAAGTCATGATCAACAAAAAAATAAAATAAAAGAGTACGACATATACAAAAAAAAAGGATTCTGGCGTTATAGGTTCAGGTGAATTGTAATTCGTTTGACTTTGAAACTTGATTAGGAAAAAAATATTCAATAAAAAAATATCTAATCAAGTGGAAGCACTAGATATCAGAGTTACAAATCTAAATTTCAAAGAATTATAATTTTATCCTTCATGGAAAAAAAGTTATGCATTATACGGTGTGCGTCACTTTTTAAAAATGTTGTTTTCTAAATAAAATCTATTTTCGTGGGAGATGGAGAAAGAAGTGCAATTTGATTCCAAAAATTTTGAAAAAAATATTTTTAGAATCTACAGACAAAATTTGATGAGACTCTAGTTTGTACCATCTTCAAATTCCTCACAATTTAGCCGCTATAGGTGCCCGAATGTGAAGATTTAGTTAAAAATAATAATTTCAGTGTCCAGTTTGGCCAAAAATTGTAAACCACTATTATGGGATCACCCGGGAGGTTATTGTAGAGGGGCCCAATGTGATCCTATAGGCTCAGACAGATATTTCGTAAGCACCACGGGTTATGAGTAATAGCTTGTCAAAGATCGTTGTCCTTTTGCACTTTGGACCCTTAAGGGATTGAGCCGATTGAACGTAGCTCAAAGCGATTCCACATTTTTGGGTGCAAAATAGGACAATGCCTAGCATAAATGTATGCATCTAGATGTGTTGAAATAATTTTCTTAGTCACACGAGTTGCAAAATGAAAGTTGCACCACTTTGGAACTTTACACTACTTGCATTTGACACTTTTTCGATCAAGTGAAAATAGGACACCATGGGAAAATGACTTTGAGATAACAAAAACTAAGAGAGTTTATATTATAGGGGCCTAATGAAATCTCTTAGGCTCAGAAGAAGAGTTCTTAAACATCACAGTTTTTGAGAAATAGCCCATCAAAGATTGTTGTCATTTTGCACTTTGGACTCTTAAGGGATTAATTCGGTTGAACGTAGCTCGGAGCAATTCCACATGTTTGGGTGTGAAAGAGGACTATGCCTAGTGTAAACATACCCATTCAGACATGATGGAATAGTCTGCTTGGTCACACGAGTTGCAAAATAAAAGTTGCACCACTTTGCAACTTTACATTGCTTGCAATTAACACTTTTTCCAACAAGTCAAAATTGGACACCACGGAAAAATGACTCTGATATAACAAAAACTAAGAAAGGTTATTATAGAGGTGCCTTATGTGATTTTGATGCCTTAGACAAAATGCCCGTAACTAACACAATATCCGAGTAATAGGTTGTCAAAGATTGTTTCCCTTTTGCAATTTAGACTATTAAGGGATTACATTGCCTAAATTACAAATGTTTGAGGGAAACAATAAATTTCAATATTCAATTAAATCACATTACAAGTGTTTATTTCAATCTAGACTGTATGCTTTATTGATATTGATATATAATCATTAGGTTGATTTGTTTTAATATTAAATAAAGTTTTTATAACAAGTTAGTCAGTTGGTGCTAGTTATAATAAACAGAGAATAAAAGAAGAAAAATAATGATTAGTAACCATCAAACATTATTACACTCACTATATTAATAATATGATGTTTACAATAAAATGAGATTTATTTGGTTCTCTTAATTCTTCTATTTGTGCTACAATTCTCTAATATGCTTCATACACCGTTCTGAAACCCAAGTGTTTGTACTTGTAGGTTGATGTAGAGCAAGGTATCAAAACAAAAACTAACTCAACCAAACTCTTGATAAAGTCTTAGCACTTCAAACTCAATGAATTCCTTCACAAATTGACATTCTTCCTAGTAGCACAACAAACAAGATTTTTCAAGCATAATTTTCAAACCTCATCTTAAACCAATTTTTTTTTATAGATTTGAGTACCCATTATCCTCTTTTGAAACATAATTCAATTGCAAGTGGGGTTACATTAGAACACGAGGGCCAAAAAATTGTTGCTACGCCTTGAAATAGGCTTAATTAGGCTCCCTCAGCAAGACACTTATTGGTTTTACACACTCCAAACCTCAAAAACCCATTCTAAAACCTTAGACATGTCAAATTAGGTCTGCACATGCAATCCCCATCTTCGAGAATGGTCTCCAATCAACTCTTAGATACAAAACCCTACTTCTATGCATCACTTTTACTTAAAAACATGAAGTAAACCAACTAGGGCATCAACCAAATTTTTGAAAATCCTCATCCATGCTCCTTCCAAATTCAAAAACATAAAACACAACCTATCTACACCTATTCCACCAATTATTAAGCATTTTCATCAATGGAATGGGTCACAAATCATTATTTTTGCTCTCAAACCCTAAAAACCAAGGTTTCTAACCCATTTTAAGAAAAAAAACACTATAACTCACTCAAATCCCAATGAAATCAAATGAGACAAGATGAAAATGAAAGGTAGTTCACTCCTCCATCAATTCCAATGCACAAATGAGCACTTCCAGGCCGTACCAAAAGGTACAAGTTATTGTAGTAGCAAAATTCAATGTAGGAAAATGTATTAAGTAGTAAATCTTTTTTATTCAATCCTCCAAATGTACATATAACCCCTATTTCAACCATTACAAATCATATTTAACATTTTCCAACCATATCCAATTGAATACAACTAACTTTTAACATCCTAACTATTCGACTTCCCTTTTACATAAAAAATGCAAAAGTTGCTATGCAACTTTTTTTACAATTTTGTAACTTTACCATTTATTGACTCAAAATGACTCCTCCTAACCAAAACCAAACCAAAACATTGTAACATGATCTTAAAGACCTTATTTCAAAAAAAAAAAACATGACCTTAAATATAAAGACACTACATACTAAACCCCTTTTACAAAATGAAGGCCCAAGTGCCCTGCACCATAGGCACAATGCCTTAGGTACTCTATTCTCACAAATCTTCTACAAGGTCACTCATACATTCAATATTATCTTATAATATCTACATCATAGGTTCTCATGATGAGGTTAACTTCAAATAAATAACTTGAGACTCCCTTGCTAAGCTTCACACGCTCTTTTATAATGGCTTCAAATCAGAATTGAGATTTTTCAAAATCATCAAGATAAGGATGTCACATTGCTTTTTTGGTTGAGATTCTCTTTGATGGCTCATAAATCAGCATTTTTTGCAAGGAGATACCAATCAATTTTTAGTAGGTTACTTACAAATAGGAAAAGTAAAAGAGGAAAAAGAAAGAGCATCCAAAATGGAAATGAAATGAAAATAGATGGAAGGCATTTACAAACAACAAATCCACACCATTTGGTTCCAACTCAAGAAAAACAAGGAATAAATCTTGATGCTTCCATTGAGGATAGGCATGCCAATCTCTCAACTTAGTCACTCCTAGTCATACACCTTCATTGGGAGTTCCAAGATAACTATTGCACACAACACCTCTCATGAATAGAATAACTTGAAATTTGAGATGCTATTATAGTGTCTACATCGTAGGTGCTCATGATAAGGTTAACTTCAAATGAATAACTTGAAATTACCTCACCAAGCTTCATACACACTTTTATAATGGCTTAAAATCATAATTTGTATTTGTCAAGATCATCAAAATAAGGATATTGCATTGCTTTTTTGGCTAAAATTCTCTTGGATGGCTCATAAATTCGCGTTTTCTACAAGGGGACACCAATCAATTTTTAGTAGGCTACTTAAAAATAGGAAAAGTAAAAGAAGATGATAGCATTGGCATCAAAAAAATTAATGTGCATACAAGTATAAATTAATAATAACAAATGTTCATACTTACAAATTAATCCAATGAACCATACGGGTCTACTCTACTCTTTATTGTGTCAAGTATTGCCTCATGGTCAGACTCACGGACCTTCCACAAGGTCTTGTTCAAAGGTCTACCCCCATATTTGGTCAAATGAACATTGGATGCCATGACAAGGTTCGAGTAATGAAGAATCTTATGATGTGTGTCAAAGTCCTGAAACAACCAATATTTAACACTCTTATGTGGGTACCTTCTAAGCCATGTTTCAATAACAAAAATTGAGCCTGTAGGTTATTCGATGTTTTCTCCATCAATAACTAGGGCCTCCAATTTATTTTTGGCCTCAACACAACACAAGTAATAGTTCATTCCCTCTTCACTAGTACATTTTGACCAATTTTTTGATGAGCGTACCTCAGAATTTCAACGGCCATTCGTTGCTATTATTGCGTTAGAATTTTGACATTTCAAATGCCGTCGAAATTATGACACAATAATAACGATGAACAGTCGTCAAAATTTTGATGGACGCTCATCAAAAAATGGGTCAAAATGTACCAATGCTTCATTATCTTCATCTACAATAACTGCATAAACATGCCCTACGTTGATATGTGCAGTAAATCTCTTGAAATTAGTGAACATTATGAATACACTACAAAGTAAGATAACAATAAGAATTTCAAAAACTAAGCAAGTAGATATATTACCTAGTTGAACTAGATTTGATATGTGGTCAAAGTCAACTGATGATTCCATCTATGTTAGTTCCAATGTCAAATGTTGGAGGGCGATACGTGTGAAGTGGGCTAAGATAACTTGTCAACCATTTCTCAACCCACTCCTCTAGCTCACAATCATTCTAGACTTGCATTGTACATGAAAAAAAGCATTTCATCTTCCATGTATTGATACTCCATGAACCTCCATCTGAGCTAAGGAAAAAGTGTAGCTCACCCGATCCTATTAGTGTACACAATCCTCACATAGTGCAATGTTAGTATCATCCATCAACCAAAAAAAACTACCAACTGAAGACGTACCTTCATTACCTTAAGCCATCGAAGCATTACACCACTTGATAATTGTTTTTGCATCTTTCAACTTTGCATTGTATTTATACTTTAACTCTTCTCATGCTAATGCTCTTTTCACACATGCTCCTGCACCAACATGCTCCCATTTTCCATTCTCGGCCTCATGAAAGTTCCACATATCTTGAACACCTATAATGACATGCATCCTACTCAACCAATAGAACATGCCTGAGTTCTTGAACTATGCTACACAGTTATCTAACCATTTTATATGTCGATCATATGCTATTCCCTTCTCAGTGAAATCATTGTAGAATATCTAGAAGCAACCTTGCACGAACTTCAGAGACTTTGTGTGATAATCACTAATATAAAAGTGATACTCCCTCAATACCTTCCTTTGGCCCTTTGTACTATCAACTGCATGAATATATATTATGTGCACAAATATCTAAACTTGTGTGGAGTTGTAATATTATGACTGCACCTCACGTTGTGGCTATAGAGTGTAGTTCTCTACAAAGTCAACCACTGATACTATGTTGCCAATTGGAAAGGTGTCCTTGCATAGCTTGAATTGTGTGTCTAGTCATTGGGCTTTATGGGTATGCCTTGCATACTCATACACTATTGAATCACGAAACATGGACATAAACTGATACACTGGAATCTTTTGAATAACCAAATCACACCTTTTAGCTTGATTACCATATTTTGTAATATATGCCACTATTTTATACTTCTCAAATAGTTTTTGTTCCACATCATGTATTCTTTCCATATGTTGACATACTGGCATACACTGCAAGCCACCACAATATTTGCATGAACCATCCAAGCATTTTGTCTTGTAGAATATTTGTCCATCCTCTATTTCACATAATTTTTTTTGATAAGAACTCTCTTGAAGATGTTGGTGGGGCTTCTATGCCACAATCCTACAAAACATCGTTAGTATACAAATCTAAACATATAGAACGATAAACATCATAATCGTTAGAGAATTCAATATGTAGTCTACAACAACAAGTAGTGCGTGTGTGATTTATCTTGACATAAAAAGGTTTGATAATTTCAAAATATCTTTGACAAATACTAATTTGAGGATAATCCTATTGAAATTTATGAAAAAATTGGGTTTGGGTCATATCCAAAAAATGCTTTGGATGTGGCTCATGGTTCAAACTATTGATTCTCCTTTGTACCACATCCCTTTGATTCAAATATGGCCTTGCATTATTCTTCCAATACTCTTCAATTAGTGTTATCAATGCTTCAACAACTTTTTCATCTTTTCGTGGCAGTCTCCCCGAGAATGCCCATAATTCATTTGAAATGGTGGCCTCAATTCTTTGTCACCTTTGAACGAATCTTGATAAAGTTTTTCTACTAATTCTCATTTTTTCACTCGTCTTTCTAATGAGATAAGATCTTTTTGTTTGATTACATACCAAAGTCGATGTAATGACATGTTAGGTGACATTACTATCCTTTGAGCGTGAGGTCTTACCCACACTCATAAGCATCCATTAGATTCTTCACAATAATGTTTTCACTTGAAGAATTCAATGTTTTCAACCCAAGAATCTTCATGATGTTTCTATACTTTATAGCCCACATCATTTCAACAAATAGTTGACATCTTTTGGTCTCATTTAGCCTTTCAAAGAAGAATTTACAAATTTTATCAGCATATCTTCTACAAGTGTGTGTTGGAACATTTCCTTCCATGTGCTGCAAAATATCCTCATCAATATTAATCAAATACTTTGGCTTTCTACTCAAAATTCTAGGTGGTGTTGTCCTAGGTACATACATCTCAACATTAAGAATTTCATCAATATTTAATTGAGGTGGGCTAGATTGTGTACCTTTGATCAAGGGTGGAGCAGAAGACATACCTTGAGGTTCACATGGGGATGATGACATACCTTCTTTGTCAAATCTAAGTGATGATGTACTCTCAACTTCAGATGCGGTGGATGGTGTCCAACCATATTCACATGCAGTAGATGGTGTCCCTCCATATTCACTTGCAGTAGATGGTGTCCCTCCATATTCACTTATTCTTAATGACGTCCCTTCGTATTCACTTGTAGTGGAGGGTATGTCTCCAACTACAGTATCTGAATCTGTCTTACCATGATGCTTTCACAGTCGTTCCCTTTGTGCTACCAATGCTTGTTATCTTTTTGATGGTTGAGGTTCCTCTTCAATTGTCTTATTTTTTTCAATCGTATCCAATTTCTTCTTTTCATTATATGCCCTCAACTATTCTCTCTCATTTATTTTTTTGGTTCCATACTCTTTGTATGTTAGTTTATTCTTTGTTCATTTCCTCAGCATGGTCGATAATTTTACCTATAGAATGGTAAGGAGACGAATATTAGTTCCTAATAAATGAATCCATACAAATAAATGAAATATATGTCACTCAAGACTTCATACAAAATACTTACAATCATCCTATAGAAGAGTATTTCTAGCATAGAAAAAGGTCACATGAATTTTTCCAATGGAATTCCTTAAAGAAATGTGGTAATGTGGCATGCCATGATTGCAAGATAGGCTCAAAATGGAAGCATGGACAAGGTATGCGAATTCAAATTACTTGTCAAAAAATTCAAATTCCTTGTGAAAGAATTCAAATGCCTTGGAAAGCTAGTGGTGCATTGGCAAGCTAGTGAGTGAGCTCACTATCTTTCCAAGCTCACTAGCTTGCCAATGCGGTAGGGTTGAGAGCGTAGGGGCAGCATATGCCTCATAGAAATGGGGTCTCATGGTGACCATGAGCCCCCATTCTCACCTACCCTCAACCTCTTGCGATAACAGCAAACTCCGCTGGCTTTGCCAATGCGGTAGGGTTGACAAGCTAGGGAGTGGTATGCATAAACAAATTGGGGACTCATGGTGATGACAAGGTAAGAGGCATATGCCTCATAGAATTAGGGACTCCGTTGAGGACTCGCGTTGATGGCATCGCCGTGAGTCCCCATTCTCGGGCATCGCACCTACCTTGTCGAAGCCCTGCCTTGGCAAGCTAGTGAGTGAGCTCACTATCTTGCCAAACTCACTAACTTATCCAATTCTGCCACATTTTTCATACATTTATGAAATTGTTTTCAAATGAATTTCAAAATGCATTGTTCATGCTCCATTTTGAGCCATGATTGCAAGATAGGCCGCACCTTTCCCCATATTGCTAACTTAGCCTTGAATAAAGAGTCTTGAAATAGTGGAGAGAAGGGTTAGAACCCCTTGTCGGTAGAATAATCAAGGAAACATTTAAAATATATCACAACATAAGTGATGAGGTAGGTTTAGAGATGAGGTAAATTTAGAAATAGAGATGAAAACCAAAATAGATTCAAAGATCTATCAATGTGGGAGGAGTATATTCCAATTTTTTAGAGACATGTATGGAAAATTTAGTAGCATAGACAAGGAAATCAAGTGCTTGGTATAAATATTTGAAAAAATACCTCAATGAGATATGTCCTTGTGGACTATAATGATTGCATGATATGAAAAAAATAGATTTATTGAAAAGGCTTTAGAAAATTTCAAGCATATGTAATTTGTAGGTGTGAAACCAAATTCAACTACATTTTCCAACATCCCACATGCCTATACCAAAATGAAAGATTTGGAGAGTGGTATGCACATCCATAATAAAGGATTGAGAAGTGAAGTTTTATTTTACTTCCTTATAACTTATGTCATATATATGTGTATATAAAATGTGGAAGCATACACAAGGTAAGTCAATTGTTAAATAACAAAATTCCTCAAAGAGATGTGGTTTAAAAATGTAATTGGAAAGTGTAAATAATTGTGTAATTTAAAATGTGCATTGACAAGCTAAGGTTATAATGAAAAACAAACAATGATCAACATGGAATGTGCAAAATAGAAAAAATGAAAGAAAGCAATAATAGAATGAAAGAAAATGTGTAAAGACTTCACATACCTAAAAAAACAGAGTTTCAAATGGAGGAGTTCTACCCAATTATGTAGCATTTGTTTCTTCTTTCTTCAAACTCCTCAATAATTTGACTATTTCAAAAGCTTGTTCCCCTCCAAACTTCAATTGTATATCACTTTTGAATGGAATTCATACTTGAATTGATATTATATACCTTTCAATGTGAAAACTTTGCTATTTCATGCAAAGGTGGTGGAAAGATTGTGAAAAGGGTGGTGGAATGTGATAAACATGCATGCACACTTCACAACATCATCAAAAAGCTATTTTTTGTTGGAGCATGCATAGAACCAGGAGAATATTCAAAATGTGGACCTTGAGATTATGGGTGTATTTAATCTTTTACCAATTTTAGAGCAATCCAAAATGCACTCATGTTATAACGTGCTCACTTTATAATTCCCTCACATTATTTCTTGCTAAAAAAATGGCCATATCTCTACTACAAAATGTGCTCACGTTATGAGAAAGTTGATTGTTTTATAGATATATTTTCTCTCTTTGTCTCTACCCTCTACCCCTCAACCCAAAATACTTAAACCCTAAAACCATTAATCCCTCTACCCTTAAACCCTTAACCCTCTACCCTCAACCCTAAACCCTAAACCCTATACCCTCAAACCCTAAACCCTCTACTCTCAACCCTAAATCCTTAAACATTCTACCCTCTATCCTCAAACCCTAAACCCTCAACCCTGATACCATCTACCATATACATTGGACCCTCAACCCTAATCCTTTGAAACCATATGTATCCTCAACCCTAATTCTTCAACCATATGTAGGTCCTAAACCCTGAACCCTAAACCATCAACCCTATAGGTCCTCAACCCTATACCCTCAATTCTCAACCCTCAACCCTATACATTGGATTCTCAACCCTCATATATATTTGTCCCTCCCTCTTCTTCTCTCCTCTTTATCTCACTTATCCCTCCCTCTCTTTTTCTCAAGTCTTTCCATCCTACCCTCTATCTCTCTCTCTCAATTCTTTCCCTTCTACCCCCTGTCCCTCTCTCAAGTCTCTCTCACTCACTCCTATCTCTCTCC